>JAJMKT010000089.1:0-62423 GCA_030563985.1 Geotrichum restrictum | reverse complement strand
CATTGTATTAGGCCTTCGCCCTTTGTCGTGTTGCCTCCATCAAGGCCCGAATCATGCCTCTAATTCTACTCCTCCTTCTGCATTTAACAGTTGGTGGCCGCTTTTGGGGATGTAAACACCAAACCTCAGCAATAACATAATCCACTTGATATCTCCAGCGTTTTCAGGTATGTGGTTACTCCTTCTCATCCAAGAAAGAGTTTACTGCTTTGAGTCCTTTAATACTGTTTAACAGCACTGAAAGATCCAAAGTAGCGGAAACCTTGCGCAGTATGTCTCGGGGTCGTTCGAGATTGGGACAGCTTACAAGCAAGTGTTGAGCGGTTTGTTCCTGCTCGCCACAACTGCATGCCCCCAACTGTGTTCCAGCCTTGTGGAAGTGTTTGCCTAATAGGCCGAGTGATAACAATTCATAAATCATAAGCAGATAAAAATACAAGATAAAATTCACAGTTGGTGGCCGCTTTTGGGGGTGTAAACACCGGGACTCAGCCAAAACATAAACCGCTTGATACTTTCAGCGTTTTTGAGTACGGGTTTACTCCTTATCTTTATAGATTGATATAATTTCAAATAGTTTTGCTTGAAAACTACACATTTTAGGTGTTTTTTGAAGATACCTGGTGAATAAAACAACAAATTTTAGTGAATATTCAAATCCGATGTAGTGTAATGGCTAGCACGGTCCGCTCTCACCGGGCAAATCGGGGTTCAATTCCCCGCATCGGAGTACTTTTTGTGACAGCTAGAATCACACTTTTTATAAATTGAAAATGATTTTTCATTCACTTGATTCCCTTGGATCCAGACTAGAGCTCGAGTTAACGCTGGACTGGATCTTTTATAATTAAGCTAATAAAAGGATTTATAGCTATACCGGTTCTGCATGTGTTTTTAAAAGAATTCGTACTGTAAATAATAAGAATGTAACAATACAAGAGAAAAATGAGTTTAACGACGTAATGGACCGTAATTAGTTTAATACTTCTACTTTCCAAGCAAAAGTTTTCAGTCTTCCGGGCCATAACTTGCATCTACCGTATCGTGCCAATAACATTATCTAAGTTACTACAGCTCTTGAAATATCGACAATTATTGAGAACTGCCAAACTACCGAGTATCGTCAAGCTAGACTACATCCCATACTCAATGAACGTTGAGAATGCATATCTAGCATAAAGTGACAGCCGTTTTTAGATATCTGCTAGTAGATTGTGCTAGCTTATACAGTATCGCCTTACGGATTGCATATGGTAAACCGGTATATGGATAGCTATATAGATATACTGTACTATATTTGCCTATTTCACATGTTTTTATTTCTCCCAATTGATTCAGAAGTTGCATGTACCCCAACCCCGGATAACCAAGCACTCCGGTATACATGTAATAGACTACCGGTAATTGTTCATTCCATCACGATCACAGCATCACATCACATCACATCACAGTAGCAGGCAGAATAACCACTGATAGCGCCTTAGAATATTAGGATTGTTTACACTAGAAGATTCCATTAGCTTTTCAGGCTGTGTGTTCTTTTTTTCCTCACACTCGATACAAGCCACAGAGCAGCCCAATCCTTTTACAGGTTTTTTTTATCCATTATCCAAGACTAACTCGATAATTGCCAACAAGTTACAATGTAAGTATTGTGTCGAAGTCAAAAGCTACCTGATTCTAACGATTATAGGTCAAGCTTATTCAAGGTAAGAGCCATGAACTTAACTCATTTTTGCTACTAATATCATTAGCTTTCGATACAAGGTATTAGATCGTTTGACCCTGGTCACAGAGAAACCATACAATTAGGAATACCACTTACGCTGATTGTTGGCCAAAATGGTTCTGGAAAGACGGTATGTTTTTTTTGTTACTTCATCTATATCATCTAACTTGAAAGAGTATTATAGAGTGTTTGAAGTATGCTACGACCGGTGATCTTCCACCTAACAGCAAAGGAGGGGCATTTCTTCACGACCCCAAGGTGAGTAAAACCAGGTAACAGTGCTGCGAAATACTAACATTTACAGCTTGAAGGTGAGCGTGAAGTTATGGGTCAGGTTAAACTGGCGTTTACCAATACCAACGGGGCCCAGATGATTTGTACTCGCTCTATGCAATATACACTTAAAAAGATTGGTGGTACTTTTAAATCGCTTGAAGGACAGTTAATGGTGATGGACAATGGAGTGCGCCAAACAATAAGCACACGGTGCGCTGATCTAGATGCGCAAATGCCCCTGTACTTGGGGGTTTCTAGAGCGGTTCTCGATAATGTCATTTTCTGTCATCAAGAGGAGAGCTTATGGCCGCTTTCTGAGCCTTCTGCTTTGAAAAAAAAGTTCGACGAAATTTTTGAGTCTCAGAAATTCACAAGAGTACTGGAAAATATCAAGGCTCTTCGAAAGGAGTACACAGGGAAAATTAAAGTGCTGGAAGTCACGACCGACCATCTCAAAACCGACAAAGAGCGTGCTGAGCGAAAGGAAGCACGTGCGAATCAACTGCTAGATGATATCGATAGATTCAAGGGAGATGCAGAGAAAATTGACGAAGAAATAAAGTTGGTTTCCGAAGAGGCTGATGAGCTGTTTAGTTCTAATCAAAAGTTTCAAGAAATTCTTTACGAATTGCAAAGTCTCATGCATGAGTATGCTGCTGGGCAGGATGCTATCTCACGACTTCAATCATCCATTGAACTTTTGTCTGACTCCGATAAAGATCTTAGGAATAGGCTAGAAAGCTTTGAGACTCAGTCTTCACAAATGAAACTGCAACAAGAACAACTTGTACGTCTTATTATAGATGAGAAAAGTTTGCTGGACACTCTACAACGCCAGTACAATGAAGCTATACAACGCGAGGGAAAATTGAGTGCAGAGAATGATAACTACCAACGAAGCTTAGTAGAACGTCAGAATATGCTTAGTGCTTTTGCGGACAAGTTTGGAGTTAACAATGGAGGAAGTCAACGTGAAATTAGCGGATTTCTGGATCGCTTACATGCCGAATACAATGGCGGCTTGGATGCGGAACGAGCAACGAATCTTCGAAATGAAAATGAAATGCTCAAGTTGATGCACGACACCACGACAGATAAGCTCAGAGAAGAGCAAAAGGTAATTTCCTACCGCAATACTATCCGAGATGCTGAAACTAAAAGTAAACGACTACAAGATACCATTGAAAATGTTCGGGTCGATGAAGGAACTCTGGCCTTTAGTAAGCAACGCATAGAAGGTTTGAAAAATAATCTCAGTGCATCTCAGGCAATCCTTGAATCGATAAGCAAGGAAAAACGCATACCAACTTTGGAAGCAAGCTTGAAAGATATAGAAAACAATCAGGATAAGCTCAACAGGCAGCTAAAAATTGTCAACCAAGAAGCCGCAAGCCGTGCCAAGCTAGCTTTTTTGAAAGAAGACATGGCCCGACGTGAAAAAAGCCAAGAAGTGTTGATCAGTAAAAACCTATCTGAATTCAGCCAATTTGGAATTGACCTCAATGATTCAATCGCCAAAAACACTGGGGCTATAGATGTCGCACTTAAGGTGGCTATCAGCGAAGCTCGGAAAGATCATGAGGGATGTGTTTTAGTAGAAACAAATGCACAGCGGAATGCTTCTGAACTCAAAATGCGTACCGATTTGGCTAAAAATGAACTGGAAAAAATTCAGAATGAGCTTGCTGAAATTGGCGACGTAGTTGAGCCTATTATGGGTATGCCAATGCCATCAAAAGAAGACTACGAACTGCACATTCAGGACCTGATCAGTCAAGAGCAAGCCACGAATGAAGATCTACAAAAATTCAGTTCTTTCCGAAATACAGCCATTGATGCGCTTGACAAGGCGGAAAAAGAAGAGCTATGTTACGTTTGTCAGCGCAAGTTTGCTGATGAAGCTGGTTTGGAAGCGTTTAAACAACGATTGACAAGTGTCATAGAATATCTTGAGCGCACCAAACTGAACGAGCACAACGATTCCACTGAAGGAAAACTTCAAATTGAATTAGAGGTGACCAAAGAGAATCTAGCGAAGGCACGAAATATTGCTCCGGAAATTTCCCGTCTTCATTTGCTGAGGGAGATGCAGCCTGATCTTGAAAAAAGCATTTCTCAGCTTAGCAAAGAATTGAATGAGGCGGAAGCCAACAGAAATCAGTTGACGGTTGCCACTGAAGAAGCCATGGGTAATCTTTCTCGGATAGAGCTACTCCGTCGTACTGCAAGCGACCTGAGCAGAGGACAGAACGAAATCTCAAACGTTCGCCTGCAAATTGAACATTTGCAAGGGCAGCTCAAAAGCGATGACGACAATGATGAAGGGTCATCTAGTAGTGAAATATTGGGACTTTTGGAAATGGAAAGTGAAAAGTCCAAGAAGTTGCGTCGTGAACTTGATGGGGTTATCGACGAGCGTGATAGATGCCAGACCCAAATTAGAAATTTTCAAACCTCTATCGCCAAAGAGAGAGATGAAATTCAACTAGTTGAAAAACAACTGGAAGAAAAATATTCTACTGAGCGCGAGATTAAGCACCTGCGGGAAGAGGTGAACAACCACAAGCAGGAAATTGTTGTCGTCGAGTCAGAACTTAAAGGTATCATCAATCGTTTGGCAGGTCAACAGAGTGAGCTAGATGGAGTGAAGTTAGCTGGGGCTAAACGAGAAAAGGAGATTGCTACGAAACTTGCTGAGTTGAAAGACAATACTGGCGAACTCGGCCGTATCAACAGAATCATCACGGATTACGAGGAGTCAGGCCGAGAGCGAGAGCTGTTAGTATGCCAGGAATTGGTACAGACGATAGGCGAACGAACGGCTAAAGGAAAAGAAAAGATTGAAGAGTTGAGTAAGAAGAAGTCGGATGGAGAAAATGCTTTGCTGGACCTGAAAGGCGGAAAACGAACCCTCGAGGATAATCTAAATTTACGGCAACTACAGGCCGAAAACGAGAAACAGAGCGTACGTATAAAGGAACTGGATGGCATGGACGCGGAACGTGATCGTCAAAAATATGAAGCGGAAGCAAGCAGATTACGCAATAAGCAGAGTCGCCTGAGCTCACAGCTAGCAGGAAAAATGGGTGAGATCAAACAGATGGATGATCAATTAAATCGATTGAAAAAT
The DNA here is from genome assembly GCA_030563985.1 of Geotrichum restrictum. Taxonomy (NCBI): domain Eukaryota; kingdom Fungi; phylum Ascomycota; class Dipodascomycetes; order Dipodascales; family Dipodascaceae; genus Geotrichum; species Geotrichum restrictum. Next base: position 57,288 of record JAJMKT010000089.1, on the reverse strand, counting down.
GAGCTCGAGACAGAATACAAGACAGTTGCCGATGACTATCGCGCGTCGGCCATCCGTCTGCGCGCCACGACCGTGGCAAATGATGATCTGTCAAAGTACTGCAAAGCGTTTGAATCAGCCATAATGAAGTACCATTCGCTGAAAATGGAGGAGGTCAATGAAATAATAGACGAGCTGTGGAAGAAAACTTATAGCGGATCAGATGTGGATACAATTCTTATCAGATCAGAACACGAGTCTTCGAAATCTATGACAACGGGCGGCAAGGCTTACAGAGTATGTATGGTCAAGCAAGATGTGGAGCTCGACATGCGAGGCCGTTGTTCAGCGGGCCAAAAAGTGTTGGCATCGATTATTATCCGCCTAGCACTTGCTCAGTGTTTTGGAGTTAGCTGTGGTCTAATCGCACTTGACGAGCCCACAACAAATCTCGACAGCGAAAACATTGAGTCCCTAGCCAAAGCTTTATCGCTCATCATCTCGCAACGGAAAGAACAAAGTAACTTTCAGCTTATTGTCATTACGCACGATGAAAAGTTTTTGACCCACATGAACGCAACGGCCTATACGGACCATTTTTTCAGAGTGTCTCGGAATGATCGTCAGAAGTCCCAAATTAAGTGGGTGCCTATTAGTAGGTTGATGGAATAAACCATGGCCGAGCCTTGAAATGAATATACTGCCAAATGAAGTTATAGTTTTTTTTTATATAATAAATACTACCGGTACATACTGATATATAGTATATATCTTTGCAGGCAATTCAATAGAGCAAAGTACACTGTTATAATCAGCTATAGTTAGCAAGGAAACGTCTGACATGTAGTAGGATAAAATGCGTCTACGGGTATATTTCAGTTATCTTATTTTTATGTAAACATATTGACGTAGGCGGAATGGGCTAGAAGGAAAGTAGGACTACCGGCAGTTCTCTGAGAGTCTGAGTTATAATAATGAGTGTAAAGAACACACAACCAAACAGAAAAGGTGTATTAACGCTAATTTTCTTTATATTGTGATTTATCTTGAATCTATGAAGGTTTAGCGCTTTCGGCGTAGTGTGTTCATATTTGATGAGGGAAGATTTCAACTTCTCTTTCCTCACTCTATATGTACCGTATAGGCTTCTTAGTGTTCGTAAAGTGCCGTCTAGCTTTGTATCTCGCCAAGCAGACCGATAAGTCCCTAGGAGCTCATCAACATATCAGCTTCGTATTCTGTCATCATGGTATGCTAATACTTCAAAATCACAAAATAATCGACTGCCTTAGTTCTCTCAAACAACAGTGCTCACCCAGCTGATCTCTAGAAGCCACGTTTTTCGCGTACGAATCGTATTATGGTGAAAAAAGGTCCTCAAGGAGAGACACCTCAAGACGTCCCTTTTTCAAGGACACGAGCCATTTCAGGAATTCGCTACTGTAATCAAGCTTGTTACAAGTTTGTTCTCGTGATACCGTTTTGTGCATGCGTTTTGTGTGCTCCAGCCTCCCCAAAATTCCTGTTTAGGAAATTGAGCGATCTTGGAAACTTGAAAGAAACTTGAGAGAAGCTTAAATATGTCTGAAAATTGTAATACTTGTTTAGCGGTCAGTCGCTATTCAATGTTCAATATTCATCATTGAGCGTTGAGCATTCAAGAACCCAGAATTCAAAAATCCAAAGTTATGAATTTCATGTTTTAGCTACACGTTTTACTTTTTTTTTTATTCTTGCAATGACTTTTTTTTTTTGTTTTGGTGTTTTGGGATTTTACAACCTCCTCCTCCCGCACAATCATCTATTTGATCAATCTATTTGAGGCACGATTTATATGGGACATGATAATGATGAAAAAGAGAAGAAAAAACGGTTTGCAATTGACAGATGGAGACTTGTCGAGTCATAAAACCGTTTGATACCCGCGAGTGGGCGTTTTGGGTTGATGTATCCAAATAGCGATGCCTAAAATGTAATTGTATATAAGAAGCGTAAGCTGCTAGAGGTATTGATATTGACATTGATCTATCATCTCTAGTTCCAATTACTTCAGATCCAATCTGCTTGCTGCGCTTGTAAGGTCGTTCTCATCAATAATTGCATTCACAGCTTATACACAGCGTGATATTTAACTGAGACCCCTTTCTACTTATTTTATCCTACAACCTCTCTCGCATCAAAGAAACAGCCTACCAAAATAAAAATGTACCGATATAGTAAGCCGTGTTTTCTTACTCGATTTAGGGTGCTATTTGGTATTGCCAACCCAAATGTCAAACCATCAGTATCGGCAGCAGGTGGTCTGTACACCTCTAGTACTTGTGCAACTACGATAGGAATTCCATTCAACGTTGCCCATAAGTTTTATCCCTGCTGTGGATCAGTCTTTACAAAATACATCTGCATGTCCTGTATGCCGAGCACAAATGGTAACTATTGTCATACCAGAGCTCGGGAAGCACAACAACCTCACCAAAATTCCCAAACGAACATTAACGTGAATTCTAATTGCCTCCTAACATCGAATTTACCTTCTTCTACATCCAACTCAGAAACAGTGTCTACTAATACAGAAGACACTTATTTCTGGTCTCCATGTTCAAAAGTGTTTACCTCTTGTTGTGATGGACCACCTTATACCTGGCACTGGCGCTGGCGCTGCTGCTGGGCTACACGTAATGGAAACGCCCGGCCAAATTTTTTTTCACTAAATTACCCAAGAACTCCGCGGCTGTTTGGGTATCAATCTAGCAACGCAAATGACCGTGATCTGCTACCACGCTATGAAGATTTTCTCTATTTTTGCAAAATGATCCCCATGAGAGGTATTTTCAATCCTGAAGAAGGAGAAGGAGAAGGAGAAGGGGAGGGGGAAGGGGAAAGTGAAGGCGAAGGAGGAGGAGAAGGAGAAGAAGGCAATCGTAATCAGTCAATACCTCCAAAAGACCCAGACTCTGGTTCAACAGACTCGTCGTCTCTAGCAAATCATTTCAGCTGCTATCCTTTCGATTATGAATGCGACTGTGAATGTTATTGTGAAGAACGCGAGGGGTCAAGTTTGAGATCTGCCACTATTGTGACAACATTAGCATTAACCTTGGTTCTAGTCGCCACAATATGTGGTGCAAAGGATCCGACCTTATAACGTAGGTTACTTCCATTACTTAGGTAAATTACATAAACTATATGCTGTAATAGCATAGTAGGGGGTCCTACTAGGGACTATTGACTAGCTCTCTACCAGGCTACCATATAACCATTATTCAGCCTTAAGCATTTTTACATAGACTGAGCGATATCACCGTTAAACCTATATACTATATACGTAGTAATATATTTTATATTTACAATGGCAGACTTGTCTATTACTGTGTACAAACTTGATTCTCAAGACAATGCGGGAGGGAGCCAAAGGCGCCCCTGCGGTTTTTTTGTGCGCATGCGGCGTTCAGCGGTCAGGTCCAGAATTTCAAATTCGCTATGGGTGCCAGCGTGCCCGAATGCTTGTTCCAAGTAACCTTTGGTCACTGTCTACCGGCCGGTAAGAAATTCTATTCCAGCTAAACAACCATGGCATGCACAAGAAGAAATCACTAATTTTAGAATAACGGTAGCGAGTTCTAAACGCTAGTTTTTAATCAAGCACCTCAAGGCTCAAGCTGACCTCCACTCCAGATTGATCGTGTATACAGCTGTATATCAGTCTTGTGTAACTCTCAACACCAGTTACTGGCGTTAAAATTATGTTCAAATGTCCAAACTTTTCCGTTTTATAATTACAAAAAGAGACTACTACAGCCAATAAAGCGTCCAAAACAGAATAGACCAGTCTTCACCAACACCAAATTGGAATTGTTTCAGTGTCTCCGATGTTGATCAAGGGAAAGTCGGAGGTTTCACCAAATTTACTCGACAACGTCTTAAAAAATCTAGATTACGGGGATCATAATGAGGCTTAAATCGTCATATGAGGCAAGTCATCACGTGCAAGTCTATTCTCCCAACGGCTGAAAACTCGAATTTTTTATTTATTTTTCATTTTTCATTTTTCATTTTTCATTTTTCACTTTCACCTGACTCACAGAGTTAATTAGAATTAGATAACTCAACCTTCAACTTTCACCTGAATCTCATACTTCAGATCCTCATGACATAATGACTGAGTTGACACATCCTACTATCAAAGGTATGGTCCTTTTTGCTTTTGGGATATTCCTCTCTGGGTGGGATTGAGCCAACTCTATATACTATCTTGTCATGGGATTCTACACTTTTAGTTATGGCTCCTTCCCCCCCCTCAGATGTTCTTCTGCTATTATTTCCGCCATATACTGATTCGAATATCTAGACGGCTGGTTCAGCGAGATTTCAGATGAAGAATGGCCTGGTCAAGCCATGCAACTTCGTGTTGAAAAGATTCTTCATGTTGAAAACTCACAATTTCAGGATGTAAGTGTGTGAGAGAGCCATTCTCCATGACGAAAGAGAAGAAAAGAAAAAAAAAAAATCTAACAAATCTCTTTTTTAGGTCCTGGTTTTTAAAAGCACAAATTTTGGAAATGTTCTTGTTCTAGACGGAGTTATTCAAGTCACTGAGAGGGACGAGTTTGCGTAAGTTTATTATGCTTCATGCCCACTATTTTCATCGCTAACTGCCATGCTACTATAGATACCAAGAAATGATTACCCATTTGGCACTCAACTCTCATATCAATCCCAAAAGAGTGCTCGTAATTGGTGGAGGTGACGGTGGAGTTTTGCGCGAAATCGTCAAGCACGAGTGTGTAGAAGAAGCCGTGCTCGTTGAAATTGACGAGTGCGTGATCCGAGTATCCAAGCAATACCTCCCTGAAATGGCCAAGGGATTCGATAGCCCAAAAGTCACACTCCATGTAGCAGACGGATTTGAGTATCTTAAAAATCTTACAGAACCCTTTGACGTCATCATCACCGACTCATCCGACCCAGACGGGCCTGCCGCAAACCTCTTTGGTCCATCTTTCTACAAGCTCCTGCACGACTCTCTTACCACAGATGGTGTTATTTGCACACAGGGGTCTGAAAATATTTGGCTCAACTTGGGTCTTATTAAGAAACTGAAAGCGGTTTGCAAAACTTCATTCCCCGTCGTTGAATTCTCATCTGCGGCGGTTCCTACATATACTTCAGGCCAGCTTGGGTTACTTTTATGCTGCAAGAATCCAACTGCCAATGTCAAAAAGCCTCTAAGAGTTTGGGATCCTGAAACTGAGTCTACCATCAACAGATATTACAGCAGTGAAATCCATGAGGCCTCGTTCGTTTTACCGACCTGGGCCAGAAAAGTTTTGAATTAGTTTTTTGTTTTTAAAAAAAGAATATGCCTGGTGGTTTAGAGAATCAACTAACGGTATATGACAGTCGCTTTGCCGCTTTTGAAGAGAGATATTGTCCACATCTAACAGGACGATTTGATTTATATTATATAGCGTATGGGATCATACCAATATTGATATAATAACGCTTTGATTTTAGATCGTGCTATCCATGTATAGCATGAAATCCATACTATTTGTTTCCAAGAATTAAGTAGAGCTCACTACTTTTGAGTATATTATTTAGACCCATAAATGCTAAGATTGATCAGAGAGGATTGTTTTGATCCGGCTTGATCTATATTACTCACCCAAGTAATACGAACAAGCATATTTGATCTATTAGAGTACTTTAGTTAGCCTAGTCCAAGTCTCAGAATAGTATAGGAACTTAACCTTTTTTGCTTTTCTGTTACATTACTTATCATTCTACACACCTGTCTCATGGCTACTACCGGTAACTATTACAACTATGATCCCATTTTATTCAGGTAACCATACAGGAACAAATCCATATTGTCTCTTTTATAGAGTCTTATAATAGGCCATTGCAACATGTTAAGAGACCAAAAAAAACTAAGGATACCGTACATCTACCGGGTATTAAAAAATATTTATATTCAAGGGGCAATGATTGAACCACCCCAATTGAAACCTTCTAACAACGCAGCACTCGTCCACCAGGAATAAAGAACTGATTCAAACAATTACTCCGGTATACAAGCAAAAAAATGACGACACCAGCAGGACTTGAACCTGCGCGGGAGAATCCCAAAAGATTTCTAATCTTTCGCCTTAACCACTCGGCCATAGTGCCATTTATGAATGCAGAATATTATGAGAAAGATATATTGGCTATATACTACCCATACCTCTTTTTTAACGTACAGCCGCCGAATTTCTTCCTCACACAGCAACCATGATTATCGACGGTGCACAAGGAAGAGTACGAAAGGTTGAGACGGGAGTGCCCCAGGGTTCACCAATTTCATCTTTACTATTTTTTATTTACACTACGCCTCTTTACGAGAGAATCAAAGCAAAAGGAGCCAAGGTCTCAGGCTTCATTGACGACATTACTATTAATGCTAGTGGAAAGTTGGAAGACAATGCGAAGAAAATGAGCGAAATATTGAAGGATTGCTGCTTATGAGCAGCAGCCTCTCGTTCAACGAGAATCGATCTTAGCGACAAATTGGGGTATATTCACTTTACAAAAAAGAAAAACTAAAAAAAACAGCAGAGGCAAGCGAAGGTGACACAAGGCTGACACTCCCTGATGGATCGAGGAGGGACGTACAGAAATTAGTTATGTTGTTAGACATTACGCTAGACAGCACAGCACATTGCTTCCGGTTGAGGAAGATTAAAACCTTTCTCGATCAACCTAAACGTTCAAATGCTTCATCTCCTTTATGAATTTTTTTTTGCTCGAAAGAGAAGGGTTTTAACATAGAGGCCTTGGGCTGTGTAAAAAGCAGCAAGGGGCGGGAATTCTCAGAGTGAAGCGGGCTAAATTTATGGTTATACGACTACTAACGAAAAAAAGCTAGAAACATTGTTTTGTATCAAGTAAAGCCATATGGCATGAGTAAAGTATTATCTCTCTCACAGCACATTGCTGTTCAGATCGCACATAAACGACTCAATTGTGAAAGCGAAAAGAGCGGTAGGCAGGGGATGTCAGGAGCAGCGGTAAGAAGTATGTATCTCGCTTGTGTCAGACAGATTTTGGAATATGGAAGAGAGGCATGACAGCACAATTTAACTAGCGAGTAAGAAAGGACGGTCGAAGTAATTCGAAACAATGGACTAAGAGGGATGCTGGGAGCAGTCAGAACAACACCAATCACGGTTTTGGAGATGGAGGCAGCAATTCCGCCAACGAGACTACGAGCGAATTATCTCATGGCTACTAAGGTAGCAAGATGGCTATATGGAATCAGCAAAAACAGCCCTTTGAAGCTATTAATCGACACTAACTTGAAAGTATCTCCAATATTCAAAAAGCATTGAGTATCTGGCTAATGAAGAACTAATTTTTGAGGAACAGCCTAACCCAGTAGTCGTTGCACCGTGGGCAAACCTGAATGAACAAAAGGAATCTCACTCTAGCTGGAAACTTATCTGGAAAAAGCATAAAAATCTGAAGAATAGGGAACTGAAGCAACTCTTGAGCGATTGGCAAAATGAATTTGATACTGGAACGAAGGGAAATTGGTATAGGAAAATCATCAAAAATCCTAAGTGCAACACCAAAATAGCCAAACTCCTCACAAAAGACATCCTACACCGGTTTAAACCTAGGCAACATGTTGTATTTGGTAACCGTTGCATTGTATCTCGCGTTGAGTTGACTGGGCTGTATTATAAATTCCACTGATGTTGCAGATCATAGTGTGTTCTCACTCCTGCTACATCTGTAACGATGTTCGTTTTCATGTTTTTCTCGTATGGCTGTCTTCTCCCTATTATCATCATCATGATTACACAGCCTTTCAGGATCATTGCATACTATTTGTTCCTTTGCGTTTGTAACGTTTTGCAGCTAGAAGTGCTCCAGCAATCACATCTCGTACATTAAGCAATCTCTCCACTGCACTGAATCATACAGACATCTTCATGGTTGAATTCAAAGTTCTTTCTTTTAAGGCAACTCTCGCATTCAAATTCTGGGACAGGGGTAGCATAGTAGGAAACGACTGCACAGTGCGGACACTGATAACACTATTTTGGAGCATCAGATGTTTATTGGTTAACAATTGGTAGAAACTCTAAGAAAACTGCTTCCTAACGAAGTGGCTTTCTCTGCGAATGAGTTGAACTCCGCAATACTCAGTCTGCCTGACGATTTTGATTAAAAAGAAAGAAAAAAGGAAAAATTATATTATAGAGGAGTGCTAAAGATCTATTTTGTACTTTGTCTAATATACACACTAAATATTATAACTCTGCCATATTCAGGCAACATTCGAGAACTTCAAAAAAAACAAAAACTTCAGGACGTGAGAGAAACAGCTAGATTGGTTTTTTGACTTAACAAACGCTCAACATACTCATATTCACCACGCATTCGCAATATCCGCAGCAACAGGATTTCTAGCTCCTTTGACTGTTCAACCATACTGTTCACTCGTTTGAGTTTTCGTAATTCCACTTGGTTTCGGTATGAGGCTATAGAAGTAGCTTTGACTCGTGCTTTTGCTGATGATATTGCTGTCGTGCTGGTGTTGGCACTGGATATAGAAACGGCACTGTCTCTCCTTGGCGTGATATTGAGAGCTGACACAGGTTCTATCAGCTGCATGATAGATTCTAGCGCTCTGTCGGTACACTCCTGCATTAGAACTTGGGTATCAGCACTATAATAATAAGAAAGCGCCATAAAAAAGGAGTTGTATTTGACTCCCTTGAGATCAACGAGAGGTATCCCGTTACCGCCATTGTGGAAAAATAAAAGCATTGTGTCGCTCCAGACTCTAACAATTGTCAATTCAGATTCGTTCAATTCAACTTGTGAAGTCTTTTTCTCTGACAGCGGGGGCATGAGAAGCAGTTCCAACGACTCTAATAGCCCATTCCAGGTCTCCAGCATAACTTTATCTCGCAGAGTTTTTGTTAAATGCTGACTGAGTATCTTAAAGTTGGCATTCAGGGTTTCAAAAAGAGGGTCAAGAGAGTTTGCTACTTGGTCTTCGTCAAGCTCAAATGTATTTGCGCTTCCAGGTTGATACTTAAAAATTCCTGTAAACATCTCCTTGTACCCCTTCACCCCGAGCAGACTATTCAGCGTATTTTTGGAAATGTAAAACGTAATCAGCTCTGAAAACTTGACAACAATCATAGAAACAATTTCGGACTCAGCGAGCATAAGCCGCCTCAAACTTTTTCCAAAATAATAGCAAATGTCGTCCTGTTCGCTTTCCATCGTGATACTGACTAAGAGCTTTCCCTTAGGCGATATCTCTAACCACTTTTCAACTGGTACAAAGTCGACATAGTCATCAGGGTTAAGATTCAGTCTTGCTTTTCCGCACACTTGGTTGTCAGTGTAAGAATTCTCATCCCAGATAGTCATTTTGAGCGGTTCGGACAGTACATCTTCAGAACGCTCTATTTCAAAAGTCTCATCCCAAACAGGATCCAGAGTTTCATAAATGGTATGCGTCTTTCCAACGTCTTTCTCATTATCCGTGATTGCGAGATAAGGGTCGCTCAATCCGTTCGAATCACAAGCACGAAGATCGGTAGCGCGAATAATGCGAAGTGTAAACCAGTAAGAGCCAGACTCATTATTTTGAGCAGATGGGTCTTTGGCTCTTTTTCTAGCAAGAATTGTAGATTGCTTTTCAGAGTCGATAGCGTGCTCAATTTCCTCAAGTTGTTTTTGGGCCCATTCAATGTTGTTGAGCTTAATGCAGATTAGGTAATGAAAGTGAAATGATGAGACTTCCTGCTGATCTGCCACAACGCTCTGTATTGTTGCAAGCCACTTTTCTTTCCGAGAAGAGAACTTTTCACTCTTTTCATATGTAGTGTCCAACTCGTTTTTTAAAGACGCGAGGATTAGATCAACATAATAAAGGCATGCCCGAGAAATTCCCTTGATAATGTTAGTACTTAACTTGATACACGATTTGTTGAAATGCTTACCTTCATTGCCACTGTGCAAAATTTAGCGGTCATAGCTGGCGAGTTCCATTTAAGGCTGGTTACTACCTTGGTCAAAGACCTGAATGACGAGAATAAATCAACGACAGATGAACTGATTTGTGAGTCAGGAAGAGGTTCAAATGAATCAGACTTTACAATTCTTCCAACCCACTCCAAAAGAACATCGGCAGATATTTCAATTTTTCTCAGTAAAAGCGGGGCCAACATCCTTCTCATTTTCACGAAAACCGATATCCCAGCGTCGTCATGGTTGGCAGTGGCTTTTTGGTCCATTGATCTTTCAAATATGTATACGATATCACTCAGGCCATCAAGTATCTGATCAAAATCGTCATAGGAGTATGATTCTGGATCATATGCTGCTGGATTTTTAAGTTTTGGGTCACTTAAAACCACTGTCTTGAGGTAACGAATAAAAGAAATCAGATAGAATTGAGTAGCAAGACCGGCTAAATCAATAAATCCAAACAACTCAATACACTGGTAGCATGAGTGAATGCGAGAGGTGGTGGATTTAACTTCATATATCAATTGGAGCAAATTGTCGAAAGAAATTCCAGTAGTATTTGCTATATGGACAGGGAATCGCAAGCTTTCTCTTTGGAAGCGAATCTCAGTAATATACGACACCTGCTCTTTCACAGCCATTAAGTGGTTATCAGTGATTTTCAATCTAGGAAACTCGTCAAATATTGAGAATGGAACCACATAAGTGTCAATGAAAGTCATGATCTTCTCGATCTCAGGCTGCAAATCATTCGCGGATAAGTCAAGCTGGCCCACAATTTCCGACACACATAACTCTAGTGTATTTGACATTGTAAGATATGCAACACTCTTTTCGTAATTAGTCCATTCCTGTAAGTTGAGCGATCGGTCATCATTGTTGCCTTTGTGTTTGGCGGTTTTAAGTCCTTCCATTGCATATGGGAAAACCTGATTAACCAAAGATCCAAATGATATTCCAGCCAGAGTACAATAGTTACAGGCTTCCTGTAATAATATCATACTTTCAGACACAGGGGTTAGTCTCCAGTGCATCATAATTTTGCCCAAGAGACTAGTCGCTTCAGAAGAAAACTCAAAACTACCAGGATTGCAACTAGCGGCGTCGTGTTCGATGCACATTGAAATGAGTGTCTGATAATATTTCATGGGGTATTTGGGAACATACACACAATCATGGGCTTCGTAGAACTCTACCGGCTCTTCCTTTTTATCTTTGTATATTGGTATCGAGACCCTAAGTGATTCAATATCGTGGTCGAGGTTTTGTAACTCTTCCAGTTTCCATTTTTCGTAAGCTTCTGGGTCTTTGAAATCACCCCGAAGGTAAGTAGGATGCAAGTCGTGTAATGTCAGTGAATTTCGGCACTTGATAAGATCAGCAAATGCGTTAGCTTCTGTAGAAATGTAGGTTAAATCGTCAATCATGTATTGCATGTAGCCGTCGGATACATTAAACAATCTGGCCATGTATTGAATAAGCGGCATGTTCTCTAAGTTGAATGAGATTTCGGGGTCCGGCACCAGTTTTGAGGTTCGATGCACGCGCGCTACCTCTAGGTTTTGTTTGAAATCTAGATTTGCACTCGCATATGTGACGGCAGGTTGGAGCGTATTTCCTTTCTTGATAGTGCTTAAATATGATTCAAGTTGGCGGACGAGTGATTTGTGCGTGAAATAGTACCCCTTGCGTGATAGCATGTCGATAAGATATTGAACAAATGGTTTCAGGTAAGCTTCTAGAGTATGAGAGTCATCTTGCGTCGAGATCACAGAGTGCGCTGCCGTACAGAAAGCAACAATCAAATCCTCTGGCCTCCTTGAACGGTTCAACGTCTCATTGTACGATTCGGTGAGACATTTTGAGAACTCCACATAGATTTTTTTGGTGACTGGGTTGCGGATAGCCGGCTCTCGTTTATGATGTCCAACCTGACCATCTGAGTAAAGTGTTCGGCGGAGCTTTTTGCGTAGTTCTAGCGCAAAATCTTTGGGCAACTTTTCATGAGAAAAGTGTGAATGGTGATGCTGCGAGCCAGGGACGGCACTTGGTGACCCTGGTTTAGACTCATGCAAGTTCCCCAAGAAAGATTTTCGTCGTGCTCTTTTAGGAGCTTCGACTGGTGTGTATGGTGTAAGAACAGGAGAAGCGCTGCTTTCGTATACTGCGATCTGGCTGGCAATTCGGTGGTTCAAAATACATGTGGCAACTAAATATTGAATCATATCACGGACTTCAGGAGTCACATGGTCATTTGGTTGACGTCTAACAGGCAGTTCCGTATCATATACCTCGTCAGAGTCTGTGAAAACAATTGAGGGGACATCCAGACTTGGATGTGAGTAGTTCTCGGCCATGGTTGTGGTAAGTTGAAGGATCGATGCTGCCCAAATCTAGGTACTACAGTATATAAAAATAGAAAAATTATGTAAAGTTTATCCATCGTTAAACTTTAACATTCGTTAAGCTAAGCCTGGCCAAACCCACAAACCAACAACAACTTCATGATATCCCATGTTAATTTACAAATAAAGCCCTTCATTATCTATTAAAGAGGTTTATTATATTATTGTACATTAACAACTATTGTATAGTACGTAAAATCATGAAAAAAAACACTAGAATTGCCTAACTAGTAGCGCGAGACTTGGAGAGATTGATACGTTGTTCCAACCGCCTAAAAACAATCTGGTGTTCACCCCGGAGAAGCAAAATTCGAAGAATAATGTCTTCGGTTCCAGGTATCTCGACCTCTTTCAGTTTCTTTTGCTCTGCTCGAAGTGCTCTGCGATTTCTATGAGCCATGATGGTACCGGACCGCCTAACTTGATCGTTTACTGTAGCTGCCTTTTCTTCATTTCGGCTCTGAAAGACAGATGCCTGTTCTTCACTCAACCTAATTAGATCGCTTGTTGATAAATCATAGAAACTGTTGAGACCCATCCAGAACTCCTGGAATCGCTTAGACTCTAGCTCCTCCACAGGAATTCCCTTACCGTCGTGGTGGAAAAAGTCCTTCAGAGCAATAACCCATTGTGTAAGAGTGTATTTCTCCGCTGGTGAAAGAGGAGTTAGAGAGGACGGTTTGCCGGCCAGTGGTGGAAGTAGCAGTGCTTCCAGGGCACCTAAAACGATTTCCCAAGTCTTTTGCATAACTTTAATATTCATTGCAGGAGACAAAAATCGATGAAGGGCACTAAAGTTCTCGTTCAAATAGTTGAAGAGAGGGTCCAACGCTTCAGTAGGATCGCTTTCCAGGGGAGGAGCCGTACTGCCATTTTTTGTTGAAAGCCATTTAGTAACAATACCTCCAAGCTTTGCAGTCGTAGGGATCTTGAGCGTCTTTTCAGATATTGAGTACGTGACAAATGCCGAGAATTTGTCAACAATGAGCTGGACCATATCAGCTTCCGTGCGCATCAAACTTCTCAGACTTTTGCCAAAGAAAAATAAAATATCCTCCTTTTCACTCTCCATAGTTATAATAACCCCTAATTGTCCCTGTGGATTCAGATTTACCCATTGCTCCTAAGCAAAAAGTTAGCCTGATAAAAAAAAAAAAAAAAAAAAAAAAGTCACATCGTCTGCATACTTGAGCAACAAAATCGTCAAAAAGTTTTGGCGCAAGAGGAATTAATGCACGACCACAAACGGTGTGTTCTTGGTAAGCGTTGTCGTCCCAGACGGTAAGCCACATCCGACTGGCTTCTGTTACTGTGATCTCAAAAGTCTCATTCCACACTGGGTTTAAGTCCCCAAATATCGTCATGGTTTTACCAATCTGCTTCTTCTTCTGATCTAGAATGAGTGTCACATACGGATCACTCTTACCATTCATATCGCACGCTATCAAGTCAGTGGCCTGGGCGATTTTTATCGAAAACGTATACGACTTGGGTTTAGGAGGACGTTTGGTAGATTTCAAAATCAAGGAGTACAGCTTTTCAGAGCCCAGTCTATTTTCGAGTTGATCTAACCTTTCCTGAGCCTTCTCAATATCACCGAGTTTAGCGCAAGTAGTCTCTTGAAAGATATAAGGCTTCAGCTCTAACTTTCCATTAAACTTATCGCGTGCTTCGTTAAGCCATTTTTCCTGGCGAGAACGGTACGGCAAGGGTTCCGGCTCGTCGCCCAAGGAAAGATCTCCTTGAAAAAGCATGTAAAGTTTTTCTGCATAACGGCAAATAGCTCCTGTGATTCCCTAAAAGCAACGCGTTAGACTCATATCTAAAATATTATCAGTTAGACTCACCTTCATAGCAATGGTGTAAAATGTTGCTACATGGATTTCGTTTTGCCACTGCAAGCTGTTCACAAGAGCAATAGCATCATTGAAAGAAGAAAATATATCGCCCACCGAAGAACTATAAAATATCTCCCTCTTATCGCCTTCCTCTCCGCGCAAAAGAAAGCTGTCTTCCCCAATTGCAGGATCGACCCAGGTCACTGGCCTGTCGAATGCTGCTTGAAGTTCGGCAGAAACAAATGGCTCAATCAGCCCTTCAAGGTCAAAAGGAAAAGGTTGTCGTACCTCTAACATGTGGAATTCTCTAGCTTCATCGAGCGCGCCATATAGTGCAGCAAGTTCTTTAATCGTCATTAATCCATTTTGTGTTTGCATGGAAATTAAATGCTTAACTAAAGCAAAAGAATCATCTGCGAATGCTCGATAGTTGCTCTTAAGAGCGAGATTAGAGATTTTCGTTCCTAAAAGCTTTCCAGGGTATCTTTTTTTCAAGGTTCTGGAACTCTTGTTAAGCTCATCTGCTAATTGTACAACATGAGCGGCACAAAGAGTATGATCCTGGGGAAGGGTGCTAACAAGTTCCCCATAAAAGTCTTCCGCTGCCCCTATCACGACTTCTTTAATCGCCATCAGCTGGTGAGGGGTAGGATCGAGCTCAGGATAACCTTCAAATTCTGAGTATAAATCGGCATTCTGTGCCAAAAAGTTCATGTACGGTTTTATATTAGGTCTTGATTTGTTGAAAATGCCTTGCAAAAGTAATACCATTTTATCGACCATCAACGTATGCAGAGACTTCATGAATCCATACGAAATATCTTTGTCGCAATCAGCCCAGTTTTCTTTGTTGATTGGCTCCCTTTGATTGTCAGTAATTTGAACATATGCCAAATCAATGGCATCCGTTGAGAGCTTCTCGATTGAAAATTTTTCTTGCTCATAGAAGCTGGCCGATACGTGGAGAAAAATTAGGCCCCTAGTCGTATTGGTGAGCCGCCAGGCTTGAGTGACTTTCTGCATTAAATCCAAAGAATCTTTTGAAAGAATCAGGTCGGATTGATCTTTTGCTTCTTGCTTCAAACAAACTTCCACAAGAACTCTATAAAACGACTTTGGATCTGGAGGCATGTACGTGTAACTGGGCGTCGCGCCTGCTGCTGGTTGGGATGGAAGGACTGTGGCTAAAGAAGAATTGTTCTTTAGAAAATGCGAAATATGGTGATTGATAGATACAAGCTCAACTTTCTTCCAAGCGAGATATGCGCTTTCGGAACTGAAATCCCCACGCGAATAAGTAGGGTGTCGGTTATTGATCTCGAGCTCGTCTCTTATATATTTAAGCTCTGCCACAGCAGCCATCTCGGTAGCATCTTCCTTTAAGGTTTGGATTGTGCGTTGCATTTGATCTTCAGAAAGCCCAAACAAGAGAGCAATGTGCTTGGCTATGGCCATATCAGATAAGATGTATGAAGGCTTTACCGCATTGCGTTCACCTCCCAATCCAGAGTGAGATGCGTCGAAGGTATGGCTACCAGAAACGCCCGTATGCTGATTAGTAGGGCGTAGAGTTTGCCCTTTGGATGACGCTTTTTTAAAACTCTCGAGCTCATTGATTAATGAAGCATACGTAGAGCCATATCCTTTAGTGCGTAACATATCGACCAATAGCTTGACAAAATTAGGAATATAAATACTAGGATCGATCGGGCCTGGTGTCTGGGTCTTTTCGTTGTAAGATTTGATCTCCATGCTTGCTTCTTTCAAAAAGAACATGAGAAGTTCTAAAGGGCTTCGAGATCGCTTAATGGCATCTGCCGTGACAGGGCCATTTAACGCGGACAGAAATCGGCCCCATATTCTTTTTGAGAGTTCATCCAGATTGTAATTGTGCTTTTTGTAAAAGACAACTTCCTCAAGGCGGGCTTTTAATAGATCGACCACGTCTTTTGGTAGCTTGCTCTTGGACGACTGGATGTGGTCTAACCCATTTGAACTCTGTGAAAAGGTTGAAGAGTGGGTCAGAGTCAAGCCAGCAGTGTAGGACACTCTACGGCTTTGTACAGGCGTTTTTACGGACAGAGATGCCATGTCTGAGGATAGATTTTCTGGGGTCCTGAATCGAGGCTCTGTGCGGTAATGCAAAATAGCCAGTTTGACAAGATAGGTTTGCAAGTAGTCAGAGCTTATTCTCATGTTTAGCGAGTATTCGTCTCGTATAGCTGGCGTGGCTTTCACGATAGGCCTGGAGACAGCCCTACGCGGGACAGCTCTTCTGGTAGACATGAATCAGAGAAAATAAGGGGTAGAATAAGTAAACAAAGTGTCTTGGAAGCTAAATTGCGAAAATAAAGTAAGAGAAAGTGCTGATACGAGAAAGAAGAGAAGATAACGGCGCCTTTTGTAACACAGCAATTACTGTTATAACATTTGACTTTGTGCGATATATTGGAAGTTTGGCAGGGAGGATTCGAAATATCGATTCGCAGGGAACGTAATAGTTAGTACGTAGACTAGTTCCAAGCCATCCGTGGCCCTTGCCCTCAACATATGCTTATGGACTATACTTTTTACCATATTCAGTACGTAGTATAAATAGAAATAAAACACCAGTATCAGCATTTAGACAGTTCATGACCAGTCAAACTCACCCATCACAAAAGGCATTATTAGTGCCTTGGTCTGTTCTCAATAAGCTTACAAAAAGCGCACCTTCAACAATGGCTCAATGTACAGTACAAAAAAGTATTACCCGTAATATAGTTAATGCCACGGAAGGCGCCTTTTAGACTTCCAGTAGCCTAAAGAACGTTCAGGCACACATACGTGCCATGGGCTCAAGAGGCCCTTGTTTTCACGTTTTTCACGTTTTTTCCGTTTGTTTGTTTGTTTGTTTGTTTGTTTGTTTGTTTGTTTGTTTCTTCAAAAGAATGGCTCACAAGTGTTTAACTCAATTGTAAAGTTCATGCAGGAACATACCGTATACCGTAGTGACTGCGTAGTCCACCGTAGGCGGCGGTTTCTAGGAAGTCGTCTAGTCTTGCTCAGTTGGCTAGGAACATGATCTGCTGGTAAGAAAGAACTGCCGGAATAATAATGTCAAGAGCTACAAAATAAAAAGTCCATGATTTTGTCAATTATATTTGAATTTCATTAATGAATATTGGGTGTGTCAGTCAGTATCTAGTAGACTATACTCTTTGGCTGCACGATCGATAGACTATCAAGTGCTCTTGTATCCATACGGATTCCAATTCGAATTCAAAGCCAAGTTCCATGCGTGACTTAGGAGCACATGTATGTATTTCGTGATTCGCTTCGAGAATTGAACTAAAATCATCCATCTTCTTTTTTAATTTTTTAAAAAAAAAAAAAAAAAGACTTCACCTGTATTAACGTATTGCACTGGGCATTAGTCTAAAGCGTTGGTTGACAACAGGCTGTCAGCAGGCAGCCATGTAATAATAATATATCAAAAGTCAAACGACTCCAAGGATCGGCTTAGAATTGTTCCTTGCGAGTGGCCTTCACTATAACCGGAATCAAACCGCCCGTTGATACCTTGAAGGGTCGATGGCCAATCACTTCCAGAAACGAGTTGATGACTCCGCTATGAGCTGTCACTGACACAAACGTTTGGCGCTTGGAAGGAGGATGATCCCAATCGCTCTCAAAAAGATTGTCAAGAAACCTCCGTGTTCGTACATTTTGTTCAGTTGGAGTCTCTCTATGAGTGGGTGTCCATAGAACGTCCTCTTCGGTGAACCCCTTTTCAAACTCAAAAGTAGGATATCTGTCTTGTATGAATGTCTTTGTGCTCCTCTTATCACATGTATGAACCCCGATTGTCTCTCGCAAGTCTTCAACAATCAAAGGAGTTGGTGGCGGAACCTTTGTAGGCGGGCCATCTTCATTACTTCCACTACTAGTATCGACATGACTCGATGTGCTGGCGTAACTAGCTGAAGTCATATCGCGAGTCATATCGCGATCGCGACTCTTTTTATTAAGTACTTTGATGTCATTCCAAGTCAAGTGGTAAGTGTCCGTAGCGCGGGTGAAGGGCGATACGTAAAACGACTGAGGAAGAGGGATGTGCTTGTCGATTTGTTTCTTCCATGCAATATTGTTTCTCTTAGCCTGCTCCGAACCCAGCGGCGTGAGTTCAGGATCAGGTCCCCAAACAATGTTACCATCGCCGTTGAGCTTGCTCCAGTAATTATCCCACTCTGTTTGTCCATAGATTTCAATTGCCAAATTGTGGTATCCTTGGCCATGACGACCCAAGAAAAGCACTTTATAACGCACTTGATGTTCCTCGTAGCTTCCTAGGAGACAGTCATCCATGCGCTGAGCATAGTCTTCTAATCGTGAAAAATTGAGATCGTTCATTAGTTTTGAAAACGCCGGCCACGAGCCGTTCATAACGAGGCCAAAGTCGCACTTGAGATAGTTGAATGTTGAATCATCGGTACATGGATCTGACTGCGCAAAGACTCCCCTTCCACCGTCGGCATACTGAAGGCGAGGACGCAACCGGTTCATGCTTTGTCGTGATTTCAGTAGTGCTTGTGTAATGAGCATGCTACCGTACTGGCTTGAGATCGAACCGGAACCAGGTTCCGTCACGTCTGATTCATGGATGGAAGTAGCCATTATGTTGGAGTAGTTGGATTGTGACCGTGTATGTAAATGACGTCTACTAGTACTAGTGCTGTCAAGTTAGTTAGCCAAAAAGAAACGCACGCAGGGTCCATGATAATAACCTACCTCTTTCGTAGATCTTTTCGTGTAAGATAGAAATGCCTAGCGACTGCAAATAGAGCCAGCAGGCCTAGGGCTAGAAACAGTATCTGTATCGCCATGTTCTCCTTTGGTATGACGTGAAAGAGTGGTGAGAGAGAGAAAGGGAGATAAATTTGATGAAAAGAAGGAGAAGTGCGATGCCATTCATGCAGGTTTTAATTTTTCTATTTTTTCAATTGTTAACTTTCTTTCAGCACGGTTTGCAATGGCTCCTTCATACACGTGGCCTGGCGATAACGTATACATTCACAATGTAAATTTGAAGCCTACAAGTGTATTACGACTGGCTGCGAAGTATTAACATACTGTACTTATTGGCAGACAGTTAGCTTTATGAGTCCACATGTTGTGGAATGGGCCCGGAATTTAAAAAAAAAAAAAAAATACTGAATACCGATTTCCTATTTCGGAACCAGCCGGAGACCGAGGATTATGAGTCCTTTTCCTTTTGTGTTTGGCTGGAGTCCTGGACCAGTTCTAACACACTGGATCAATGACAGTTTCAACTTGTAATTAATAAATATAAAGTGCACTGTACTTGCACGAGATCTACAACGATCTTGCTTATAATATTGCGTAGGATTATTCCATGCCTCCTTGTGGGTTCAGAAACAGCGCTTCAAGTCATATTCTTAGTCCACAAAGAGGATTCAGTAAACCAGCGATTACCAGTCATTACGGGTAGCTCCCGTTAGTTCGCAGTTTAAATCTAGCCATGATGCTAATATGATCTGACGGCTCATGCTCGGACGGAAACCCTGGAACGCTCTTTACATGATCAGGATCAACGGGACCCAAAACCTCTTCCACAGCCAGCGTTGGGGTAGAATACCAAATATAATCAATGACGCTTGTAAAGTCTGGAGTAAAATTCGTAAACGGGATCAATTGCCCGTGTCCAGCGTCTGTGCTTTCATCTAGATCTCCAGTAGTGGCGACAGCGGCGGCGTAAGCTGATCTAAGTGATAGTTGACGTGCAGCGTTCCATTTGTACTCCGGGTCCGTAAGTCGCCCATAATTACGACCATATATGTCGCTTCCCTCTTGTTTTGCTAGATCAGCTATTGTGGCTTCGCCGCTATACACACTGTATAGGCCACTATTCGGCATTGAGTTAAAGTCTCCGCAAATGATTATAGGAGTGGAAAGCTTGTTGTCACGGCTGGAACTGGCAGGGCTCTGGTATTGTCGTGCCAAATTCTCAACAACTTCGGCCAACAAACTTGCCTGGATTATCTTGACATCTGCAAACTGTGGGTTCCAATATATATGAGTATTGGCCAATATGATTCTTTCAAAAGTATCCACATGTCGAAGTATGGCAACCATCCCCACGTTGTCTCGGATCGCTAGTCGTGCTCGTGTGTCTGGTGAATTAGCTAGCTCATGATCTTGCTGATAAGGATCGCTGGGGTTTACAAGAGCATCATACTCTACTGCCCTTTCTTCCAAAAGGATAAAATGCTCCTTCTTAAAAAAAATTGCGCAGCCGTCAACTTTGTGACAGTGGGGAGGGTGGAGCTTGCCTGCAGAGCTCTTTTGTTTAAAAATGCCTTCGTAGCCCATAGGTCTCATGGCTGGAAGCCACGCCTTCCTGTAACTATCGTCATCTACTTCCTGCAGGCAAAGCAAATCTGGATTCAGATGGCGAATCTGAGAAAACGCCAGTTGTTCGCGAAAGTGCAATTTGAGGGCAGCTGGGGGAGTGTATGAATAGCGAGTTGTGTATTGCTGGCACAAAACGTTATAGGACATGACTGAGAATGTGGCATGAGAGTGATAATCAAGGCGACCGCCGTTTGGTGATACTTCTGAGCGTGGGTTGACCGTTGTGCTTGATTCTATCGATGATAATGCTGCTGCTGCTGGTGGTATTGCTGCTGTATGTACGGGATATACAAGGCACGGCAATGGCGGTGGTATAGACTCACCAACATGAATCCATGGCCGGGCTAACGGGTGATGAGGATCAGATTTTTTGTTGTCTTTATTTTGCTTGAGCACTGTACCAGGAGCTAGAGGTCCGGGCTTATTATCTGAGAACCTTTGGCCCTTGTGTTTAGGCGGATGTTTAGGTGGATGCTTAGGCGGATGTTTCGGTGCGTGTTTGGCAGTACCGTTAGTGCTGCTGATTGTGGTGCCGGTATTGTTCTGAGCGCCGTCAACGAGTGCTGGTGCATCCGCTGCGACCGCCACAGACGATTTTTTCTTCTTGAGAAAAGGAATAAGCTTCTTCAATTTCATCAAGCGCGCAAGGTGTGGAAAAACGAAGGTAGAGCGGGTTGGGAAAAGATTTTGCTGCCCACAGGTATATTTACATTCATGTCAGGCCTAAATCTAAAGCGTTTAATAGCCGTTACTCAAATTGACTGGGAATTAGTACAATTAACTGTTAACTTTAGGGGCGCCACAAGTAGTATTTATACATTTACAACGAGGCTCTTCACATATATATACTCCAAATAATGGATTATGACAGGAAATAACAGGGTCATCGCTTCCTCTTACTAACAAGAGGTATGTTTCCTCCGCTACCTTCTTTACGGTAGCTTGGGCACAGATCACCAACCAGGCATTGTCCACACTTACTTCCCCGTGGGAGGCATATTGTCTGACCAAACCCCACCAAAGCAGGATTTATATCATACCACAATGATTTCGGTAGCCACTCCTGCAACTCCAACCTAGTCTTCTCCGGTGTATTCGTTGGCTTCTTGGTCCATTTCCACAGGTTTGCCAACCGGTGAACATGCACATCCACCCCAATGCCGTCCATTATCCCCCACGCTCGCTGCGCCAGCAAGTAAGCCATTTTAGGGCCCACACCGGGGAGCTCCATCATAGCCTCAACAGTTCCAGGAACATCATCGTTATATTCCTGGCGTAGGATTTCGCATGCCCGTTTAATGTAAGATGCCTTGCGCGTGTGGAAGCCAACTTTGCAAATTAATCGGTCGATTTCGGTTTCGCTGGTGGCAATAATGCTCGAAACTGTGAGTTCTTGCCCAGGTAGTTCGGCTCGCAGGTTGGCTACGGCCTTAGCGGTGACTTCGTCTTTGGTTTGTGCTGAAAGCATTAGCGAAATGAGAAGTTGGAACCGGTGTAAAGCGGGGGAAATTTTTACATGGACTGGTAGTCGTTCGCAGCCCATAGTGTCGACGGGTGCAAGCTGCTGTGTGCGCATAATTTTAACTCGTCGATATATTTCGCGCCAGTTGGCAGGGGTTCCAGGACCATCTTCAGGATATTGCTTGAGAAACTCTGCGTCGTCAAAGGTTGTTCGAAATTCGAGCATGGGATCATGCACAGGTTCATTCTTTATAGGCTCATGTTCTGCCTTGATGGCCATAGGCTGTAACGGTGTTGGGTCATCCTGTGATTCGTGCTTAATATTGACGGTGGGCTCCACTTCTTCTAGTTTGACGGTGATATGTGGGGCTAGTGTTCGAGGTTTCTTTGACGGTCGATCGTTGTTGGTCTCTTGTTTAACTAGTTGAGCTAAGCTATGGCTCGCCAGCTCTGGTACAACGTGAGCTAATCGCTTTGATCTCCGGAGTTCCATAAGATTTTGTTTTATTTTTTCACTTGAAAGGAAAAGTACGTTATAAATTTATAACTCCCATTTTTGTGGGAAGAAAAGCATTTGAGTTTTCCAACTCGTCAACTACATGAACAAAAACAACTAATAAAAATCCCAAATAATATTATGCCTTGCGGGATGAAGAAAATCCAGTGTTAAAGTTAGGTGGAGGCAATTTGACCGCCTCTTTGGTCCTTTTAATCATGAATTCGGCCATGATTGGAATGTGATCAGAAGGGTAATGGGGGTTGGGAAAGCCTACATGATTTTTCGTGTACGTGGAGTCCAGTTTGTCTAACAAGCCAGTCACACGAAGAGTGGAAGTCGTATTCCAAATATAATCAATGACTTCCACAAAATTCGGCGTAAAATTGGTGAAGGGCAATTCGCCAATTTCACTGTAAGAAGATTGGAAAGAAAACAAGTGTGACATGCCCTCCTCGGTAAACTTTCCGTAGGACCTGCCGCGCATGTCATCATGATCTTTGACTTTGCCCGTGGAGAAAAGCTGATATACTCCACTATCCCGAGTAGAGTTAAAGTCTCCACTAATTACTACAGGGATGTTCTTTGCGTCCGTGTATTGCGGGTATGCAGCGTTTTTGACGTACTTGCGAGCCACGGTCTCAAGGACCTGCAAAAGAATTGCGCACTGAACGACCTTCACATCCCTATAAGCTGGATCCCAATGGATATGGGTGTTTACAACAAACACCGGCTGGCCCGTACCAATATGCTCCATAACCGAAATAATGGCTACATTGTCTTTTATCATGACACGATTAAATATATCGGCTCCCTTTTTCAGGTCACCATGTTGAATGGAAAAGGGGCCAAACTCCAGAACTTGGGTCTCGATCAGCTTGAACTTGGTGCTGCGGAAAAATGTTGCGCATCCGTCAACCTTTTTGCTCTCTGATTCACTCATTGTCTTTGCGCGTGTTTTTTGGCCAAAGATACCCTTGTATCCACGCTCGACTAGTTTGGGAAGCCATATGTCATCGAAGCTCAATTTGTCGACCTCTTGAAGACAAATGATGTCCGCTGAGTAGGCTATGATTTCCTTGAGCACTATTTCACTTCGGTATGACCAAGCAAGAGCCCATGAAGGAGTGTATCCATAAATTGAGGCGGTTGCGTAAGATTCGCAAAGAGTATTGTAGCTCATGACGGTGAACCTGTCGTTGGTTTTTGATGCGACCTGGGCTTGCTCAATAGGCACGTCTTTCACATTTTTCGGGAGAGGCTTAGGTATTTTTTCAATCAATTCGCCGAAATTGTCAAATACAAGCCAATTTCTTGGTGGTGGAGCCTTAGGCATTGACGCATCTTCGCGAAGTGTAGTAATCAGACCACGCGTGCCTTTTTTTGCAAGAGTGTTTACAATTGATTCACTGAACGGGTTTCCTTCGATACCTATAAACTCGAGCTGGAAAAGAGAGCCAAAATTCTGGGGCAGAGTCTTTAGATTGTTGTCAAAAAGAAAAAGAAATTTTAGGTTGAACAGAAGACCGAGATTGCTAGGGAGCTCTGACAACAGGTTATGAGACAAATCAAGAGTTTTCAAGTGAACAAGTTTGGAGATGGAAGAGGGTAGAGCTGTCAGTTTGTTGTGGGAAATGAAAAGCTTTTGCAGAAAAGAATAAGCAGTTAGCTTTGAAGAGATAACACGCAAGCCCTGACTAGAGAGATCAAGGGAAGTCCAGAATTGCTTTTCACCTTCGTTCACTACTCTTTGCCGCTCGTCTTCTTGGTGTTCGCGCTTAGCGTTTGCCGATGCAAGTTGGGCGTGAGCCCTGACTGGAGTTCTTGGAGACTGACTAGATAGCTGCTGAGTTTTGTGACTGATTTCTATGTATTGCAAAGCAAGTTCCTCAATAGTGAGGCTGACGGGTTGTTGGGCGTTGGTACGCGATCTCAAAGCAGCTCTGCGAGCATAGGCGTGAGGACTGTATATTTTCCTGGAAACTTGAGTCAGTTTAACTTGCTGCTGCCAAAATTCGGAGTTTATCAAAGAAGGATCAATAGGAATATTGACAGCGTTGCTTTCTATTTGAGGTGTCTGCTGAGGACTATGTTGATTGTGATGCTGATTTAGGTAGTGGCTCTGATTCAATTGCTGCTGACTTTGTGATGGGTTCTGGCTCTGGTTCTGGTTCTGGCTCTGATTATGATTGTGATTATGATTCTGTTTCTGATTCAGGAGCTGATTGTGGTTTTGGTGTCGCTGCTGATGCTGATGCTGATTGAAAAGATGGAGTTGATTTGAGGTATTGGAGATGTGTTGCTGATGGTGTATTTGGTTCAAATTGTGGGACTGTTGGCCCAGTTGGCTATTATAATGATGCTGTTGCTGTTGCTGTTGCTGTTGTTGTTGTTGTTGCTGCTGCTGCTGCTGCTGCTGTTGCTGTTGCTGTTGCTGTTGCTGTTGTTGCTGCTGCTGTAGTTGTTGCTGCTGCTGTAGTTGTTGCTGCTGCTGTAGTTGTTGCTGCTGCTGTTGCTGCTGCTGCTGTTGTTGATGCTGTTGTTGTTGATGTTGTTGCTGCTGTTGCTGCTGTTGTTGCGTGTAGGGAAATCCGTGATTATAAGATCCCTGTGGAGCATGCATTAAGGATGAAGACGAAATTGTTTGGATGGAATCATCGTGAGCAAGTAGAGGCCGTTGTTGTGATTGTTGTGATTGCTGCTGTTGCTGCTGCTGAGCGTAAGACGGAATGATATTCATCAATAATTCTTAGCAGACAGCAAACGAGTAGAATGAGCAGTTAGAACAGTCAAAACGGTGTTTGAGTCGAGGAATCCGGGGGGAAGATTGAATATTGAAGAAGGTTGAAAAAAAAAGGTGAAGAAAAGTAACGAGAACGGAAGTGAAATCAAGAGCTTGTCAGAATATTATTTTTGCAAGGTTCTTTTGGTGGTGATGAGCCAGATCTCAATTGGGCGTTTTGATTCAGAATTCGCGTATCACATGACTTGATATTTTTCAAAATAAATTCAAATTCACTACCACCATAACGTAGTCCAATAAATTTATAATTTACAACAAATTCAAATTCAAATACCGGTAGGTCTACTCAGACTCTACTGTATTGGTGCCGCTTAGGATAACCCACTTATTGCGTGTTTACCCTGACCCTCTGTGAGTCTGTGACAGATCGATATCGCGATATCATAAATACTCAAACTTTACCCGGGGTAGATGTACCGGTGTATACAGTAACGTAACAGTCCAGCTGTTGTTGACTAAGGAATGTACCCCTACCCTACGCGACATTCGTGAAGAAAATCGCGAGATTCCAGTTTTCAGCGGTCTAGACCCTTTTTCGAAGGTCTTTTTAAAAGGTCGAATTTGAATTGAAATTCCCAAGGGCTACTGTAGACTAGACTACGTAGTCTACGTACTGACCATTAGGCAGTCGATATGACCATGGCCAGCAAGTCTAGAGCCCTGAATAGTATTAATAACAATAATAATAGCAACAATTTCTCCGGATTCTTAACGCGCATACGGTAGCCCAACTGATTATTCTACCGGGTTCTTTTGCCCTCAAACTGGGTCCACAGATATCACCAGAGGCCCAGAGGATCCAATTTTGACATGGATCAATATCTTGCAATATCTTGCAATGACTTCAACGGCACATGTCTTTAGATTATACAGTTACACGTGGAACAATACGGAACATTTGATTCATCCATATACTCTACCGAACAAGTAGCTCAACTGTCTCTTGTTTGCGTGTGATGTTGCCCATTCAAAAGGAAAACCGAACTTTCGGGACTTCGACCGGTCGACTGGCGTTGGATGTTCTAGATTTCGCTATCTTGGTGCCAAACATTATTAATTTGCAATACATTCGGTAAAATTCAACTGTCACGTATAAATAACCATTGATTTCTCTCTCTTTCCTATTTTTTTTTTTTCCTTCCTTCTATCTATCCATCTTTGTTAATTCAATCTCTATCCATCAACAACCCTCATTCTCATAAACTAATTCAATCAATCACAATGGTCGCTACTGTTAGACACCCCGCTCCCGCTTTCAAGAAGCAAGCCGTTGTTAACGGTCTTTTCGAAGAGGTTACTCTCGAGCAATACAAGGGCAAGTGGGTCGTTCTCGCTTTCATCCCCCTGGCTTTCACCTTTGTCTGCCCTACCGAGATCATTGCCTACTCTGAGGCTGCCTCCAAGTTCCAGGAGCGTGGCGCCGAGGTTCTCTTTGCCTCTACCGACTCCGAGTTCTCTCTGCTCGCCTGGACTAACGTCCCCAGAAAGGAGGGTGGCCTCGGTCAGATCGGCATTCCCTTGGTCGCCGATACCAACCACACTCTTTCCAGAGACTACGGTGTCCTGGTCGAGGAGGAAGGTATTGCTCTTAGAGGAATCTTCCTGATTGACCCCGAAGGAATTGTTAGACAAATCACCATCAACGACACTCCTGTTGGCCGATCTGTCGAGGAGACTCTCAGATTGGTTGATGCTTTCCAGTTCGTCGAGAAGTACGGTGAAGTTTGCCCCGCCAACTGGCAGAAGGGTGACTCGGGTATGGTTGCCGACCCCGTCAAGTCCAAGGCTTACTTTGAGAAGGCCAACTAATCCTCCTGTTGATGATCATAGTGTGTATACTACTTTTAAATGAAATAGAACAATTAGATGCCTGAATATAATCTACACAGAAATCGAGTAAACTTCATTTTAAAAATGGGTATTTCATGATTTAAAGTTCCCTGGATTGATTAGCGAGTCAATTTATTAGCGAATAATGCCTCTGGCTCGACTCCTCAGGCCTACATCTAATAGTCAAAGGCCGGTTTTCAGCCATAACAATATCCACTTGATATTAAACGTTTCTCGTGTGTGGTTGCCCCGTCTCATCTAAGAGAGAGCTGCATTGAGTCCTTTCATACTATTTAACAGCATCAAAAGATTCAGAGTAGACTAGCGAAAACCGCATGCAATGGGTCTCGGGGTCGTTCGAGATTGGGATCCAGCTTACGAGCAAGTGTTGAGCGGTTTTTTCCTGCCCGCCACAAATGCATGCTCCCAATTGTGTTCCAGTCCTAAGGAAGTGCTTGCCTCGTAGGTCATGGTCAGTTCTGAACCATAGGCAATTTAGCTCACTCTATGGGGCCGTGCGTGAGGCAATTTATGTTTTTTTTTTACCTGCGGATGGAAAATGCCCAAAGCTAGCTCCCTAAAGCTAGCTCCCTAAAGCCAGTAAGTAATTCAAACATATCGTGAGGTAAAAAATGAATTAAATAAACAAGACAATGTGTGTCTAGCTGCTAAGTTTATGTTGAAAGCGTTAAAAAAAAAAAAAACGCAGAAAAAAAGAGACGTTACAATGGGTTTTACAATCATGGATTGATATTAAGCTCTGCTAGGCCTGTAGTTTTTCATCATGCTTGAAATTGAGAGCCACAACTTGGTTCGTGTCATCTGAAGATTCTGAAGGATCAATATGCGTAGTCTAAAAATGTTAGCATCATAAGTCGAATACCAGTACAGTAAAAGAATGTAAAACAAGTTAACTTACTTTCGAAATTGAGGCTACCCTGGTAGTGGAGCTCAGTATTAGTTCATACCGCAATACTCCACGAATAATCAGGTCAAAGGGCTTTGAACTCACACGAGCCCATCGCTTTTGCCCGTTGTCCATGTCGTCTTTGCCCTTCCCTGTGCCTTTCCCTGGTGACGACGAAGCTGACAAAGAAGACATTATCGAACGAACTGCTAGGTTAACTGAAATTGAATTATCCTTGATTTTAGGACGAATTTGAATTGCCTTGAACGAAAAGTCGTCATCCCCGTCAAAATCTCCACCAGGGCTCTTCGGGGAACCACCAGTGTTTCCGTCGTCGTTGTCATCATCGTCATCACCATCATCATCATCGTCATCATCATCATCGTCATCATCATCATCGTTGCCATCGTTGCCTCCGTGTGAAGCTGATGTGTTTCTTCCCGGATGTACGAGTCTCAATTGCCCAACAGACTTTACTCGGCGCCGCGAAAACACACCTCCTTCAAAAGAGAGAGGAGCTTCGAAATGCTGAATGTTTCCTAGAAGCATAGTGTGTGGACCATAATTTTCTTTTTCTCCCGGATGTCCTGCACTATCGACGGAAACCTTACTCGAAACATAGGGCGATCGCGCAAACACGTCTAAATCGACTTCACTAACTTCAATGCTAAGGAAACCAGGATTTATTCCCTGTACAACCACATCAAACATAAGCTCTTCATCGCTAACTAGCACGTCAAACACATTTTCAATGGCAACATTGTGAAGTGGTTTAGTCGTGGCCAATAAAAATCCCATAATAAATCCAACAGCTAAAACAGTCAAGATAGATAAAATCAACCAGAGTGCCATACGAATGCGCTGATACCGAGACATTGCTTCTCTTTTGCGCTGGTAGTTGTGAGGCGAGTAGGACCTTAGACTAGTGCCATTTTTTCGAAGTCGCCTAGGTCCACGAACTGACCCCGGAGTACGCAACGGCGTCGTTTCAGAATACTCAAAGTATTCATCTTCATCGTCATCATCAAAGTCTTCATCCATATCATTGTAGATATCGTCGTCATCCAGTTCGTCGTCATTAAATCCTGTAGTGTTGCGGTTCCAACGTCGTGGGTGCTGGCCAGTGCTCTTGTAGTTCCCGTTGAGCGAATCAAAATGTTTGCTTGATAAAGAGCGTAACTGAGAAGAAGACTGCTTTTTCAACCCCGCTCTCGAAATTGATCCTGAACCTCCTCCGCGTTTGGCACGGGGACTAACGGTACCAGGAGGTCCGCCAGATTGAGAAGTAGTGCGGAGATAAGATGGCTTTTTCCGCAATATTCGGCCAGCATCACCCATAACTGAAGGAGCTGATTCCGTTGCTTGCATGGGAACAGAAGGCACATTCTTAGAAGCACTTAGATTTTCAGACGACAAACTGTTTGGGCCATGATGTGGTCGTCTTCCATAAAATGAAGATTGATGCGAGAGAGGCGGTGGGTTTACTTGCTGAAGCGAAGGCTGATGGCTAAGTGAGTGTTTCGGATCCTGGAGCAATTGTGAAGACTGCGACTGTAGTGCATGCTTTGACTCTTCTGACGTTATATATTGATTATGCTGCTGAGCGAGAATCTGTTGCTGGTACTGAGTTTGAGCGTTTGATCTGAGAGTTTGTGTAAGGGTTTGGTACGAGTCAGGCCCACCAGCAGAAACAGATGCAATGGGGTCATTAAGTGAAGTTGTAGACGAGATTAGAGGTGACTGTTGTGTTTGCTGCTGTTGAGGTAATAGAGAAGATTGTGAGGTTTGCGGCTGCAGCGTCTGGGACTGTTGTGCTATTGCATTTGGTTGTTGCAAAGACGAAGTCTGTGCCCTAGATGACATGGAGCTAGACGATCCAGTGGGCATATCATGAGGGTTTGATTCGTATACAAACGTCTCATCAGAGTCTGAAGACTGCACCTCATCAACAGCAGAAGCGATTCTAGCAGCAAATACCTCAGCCTTTGAAGATCCGTGCCCTCGATTCGACTTCTTTTTTTTGGCCCGGTGTAGGGATTTGTTAACATTGTCAATGCTCTTTTTAACTTTTATGCTAGGGTTGCTAACAGCAACTGCAAGTGTAGGTACTGCGGGGACAGTTTCAGTTTCAACGGTCATGGAATTGTTTTGGTTTCCAGCCGGGGTAGATACAATCGGAGTCGACACAGTGGGAGCAGAGAGTGGTTTTCTCGGTGCAGTGATAGTCGTAGAGCTTGACGATAGAGCGTGTTTGGGCTCATTTAGCTCGAGTTTTTCAGGATGCACTGTATTCACTGGCACAGAATCAGGACTTATAGGGGTCGGCTTGGGGCTGATAGCGGTCGAAGGTGTGGGTGCAACAACGACGTTATTCTCTTCAGAGGTCGCACCCCCAGGGTCAGAGGCGGTCAAGACCCCCACGGAGTCTTCACTCAAAAGGTCTAGCTGCAACGTCACTGTGGCGGTTGAATCTTGAGATGCTGTGGAGTTTGAAGTGGACGATGTCCTGGAGAGATTGGACTCAGGAATAAGGGGAGTGTGTTTGGTAAGGTTTGGATCGATTTGTGGAAAAACTAGACTTGGGGAAGTTCCATTGGAGGTCGTAGTCGTAAAACTCTTATTTCTATAGGGACGAGTAACATTAGAGCCATGGGCAATTAATCGTCTGGGGCGAGTACTGGTTCTGGAAAAGCTTAATGAGCTTGTATCACTGGACAAATTATCTTCGCCTGAGATATCGTACTCTTCAGATTCCTCATACTGGTCCTCAGAAGTAGAGTATGGATACCCCATTGGAGGTATTTGACTTGTTGGATTGAATGTTTGGGGGTCTGGCATTTGTTTGGCAGCTCGTCGAGAGACAGACGGATTAGTCGGACCAAATTTTGAGGTCGAGTCTAACTTCGGGGAGGTAAATGGTTTTCTGACGGCTTGTGTTTGTGTGCTCCTTGTGTTGCTCTCGGTGCTACTGGGATCATTCGAGAAACGTCTGACCTTTTTCTTTTTCGGAGAACTCGCCCCGTGCCTGTCCGTTGCATCTGGGTGGTTCTGCGTGTTAGAGGGTACCCATGTAGAGGTGAATATAGAGGTTGGGATTTGGGATGCTGGCTTGGGCTGGTGAATTGCGGGTCGTTGCAGAGTTTGACTAGGCCTTCGAGAAGTGGCCTTGTGGTCGTCTGTGGAATCACCTACAGCAGAAGAGGTCTCCATTTGACAGCGATATCCAGATGGCGATACGAAAGGGAATCAATGGGACTCTAATAAAGCTGTTCTGTAGTGAGCTTGCGAAACATCCGTTCAAGAGAAGGCAACGACCTGGGAGTTGTAACGTTATGGATAGCCTTAAGTGGCAACAGGGAATATTATGTAATTTTTTTCAGCAGCCAAACATATCACCGCGGGCCTTCAAAGCTCAGAGAATTTGAACGAGACAGTCTGCTGGAGGTAAGTACACGGAGGCCTAGTCAGTGTCAGTCACTGTGATCATGACCAACAAGCACGACGTATTCTCGTGATCATATAGCTACCGGAAGACCTTTTCCAGGACGTTTATATACCGGTATTTATTCTATTTTATTCTATTGAGTTAGGTCTATGGATATTGCAGCAGCAGTCCTGACTCTAGTCTACTGGGCCCCAGGTAGAGCGCAAGCTGTGAGTAGGCGTGCCAGTAATGCAAGTTACCGTATCTTTAACAGGCTGATAACAGCTGCTACGGTAGAATTCTTTCTTTATTTTTTGTCTTTTTTTTTGTCTTTTTTTAAGGTCACAGGAGCCTTTTTCGTTTGTTATGATAACGTCATCAACACGTCAGAATTTTACATTTTTCTCAAATTCATTACCACCAAAATACCACCAAACCAACACCAAACCCAAGCCTGACCATCACCATCACCACCACCACCACCACCACACCTTCTCTACAACTCACTCATACTCGCCCCTTCATAATATCGACGAGTCCAGTATTCCAGCGCCTGTCTTGAATATCTTCAACCCTCTTTTTCTATTTGCTCAACGTCTAATAATGAACTATATAACTTCGTTCATCTTTCTATGGTGACCAACACAATTACTCAACTGCCACCACCACAACAATAAGCCAGCCTGATTCAAAATCCCAGATTTAATTTGCAATATTCTTCCAAATTCTAAGGGCCTCCCTCACCTTGCGAACTAAATTCACCCGATATCATCGTCTTTACCAAAGTTCCCCCAAGTTCCTCTTGTTCGGATAGTTTTTTGGCCTTTTTTGGTTGTTTCGCTGCCAGCACGCGTTACTTATATTCGCCCAAGACATTAAGCTCTTCTTTCTTCTCTTCTTTGAAACCTTTATTTTACAACTCCTGAGCTTTCCTGCGCAAAAGCCTTCTTTTTTCAACCGAGCTTGGTCAAGCACATTCAATAAAATGTCGCTTCGGATACCATCAAATGACCCTTCACTTTCTCCCTCTCCCCATCGGCACATGAGTCAATTTCGGCAACATTCCACCTCGCCATCTCCTTCGTCTTCTCCACTCAAGGGCAGACTAGGCAAACATTCGCAACTGGATGCAACAGAAGATGGGTTTTCCATGAACACGCATCAGAGTGGTAGACATAATCGACCGCCGCAGCGAGAACTGGAACAGGAAGGCCAGCAAACTCCCCAACCTCAAACAATCAATGATGAGAGCATGGAGGCAGCCAACAACACCGACCATCTCATGACCGATTCTCCTCCCAGTATATCTACGCCTCCATTTGGCACGTCAACTCCTTCTATCAGCAATCAACACGGGCAGCATGAGCAGTCTTTCTCTCGGCACTTCCGTCCTCTCTCCACGCCATTTACACACAATAATCCTTCGTCCTCAAAACGACTCGCTACGTCCTTTTTGCATAGTAACGCTCCTTCGAATAGTAACAACATACTAGCTGCAGGCACGATGTTTCCACGTCCCAAAGCTTTTGAGCCGACCGACGCTCCACCAAGAGGACTGAGGAGATCCACCGGTTTATTGAATTTAGACGAAGCGTCATTGGGATCTGCAATCACTCGAAAACCATCGTACCGATCTCGCAAATCTCACATCAAGTCTTCTTCATCTTCTTCAACGTGCTCTTCATATTCAACGAGTTCAGGCCATTCATCATCTTCATCAATTCATTCCGACTTTTCTAGGGCTTCCACTCCTCCACCGATGAATCCGTTTTTGGGCAGAATTCCCTCCGCGCCCAGTTCTGTGTTTAATATGGAGTCTCCGGCTCATGGTGCACCTTTGAAAAGGCCTCATCCTTTTGGCCTTTTTAATGAGACCACATCACAAAAGCCGCATTTTCCACAGCCAAAGTGGACTTTCAACTCAGATTCAAAGCCTAAATGGCAATTCTCTAGCGATTCAACTAAACCGAAATGGCAATTTTCCCATGACAGCCGGCCAAGCAGTCAAGCCGCTCCCACCGCTTCCCCATTTTTTCAACAACCATTTTTCAGTCCTTCGGAGTCGTCTCCAAGCCCTTTCATCCCTCCTCAAAATATCCGCAAACTACCCCATGCCTCAACTACATCTCTGCTATCCTCATCGCCGTCACCTTCCCAACCCATACTTAAAATTCGTAAAATGAACTCCATGGATAGTTTACATCACTCGACTCCATCTTCATCCTCTCCAAAGTTTACAAACACACAGCCATACTCTACACATCCAACCCACCCTCTTGCATTTTCTTTCGCCACTTCTCCATCACCTTCTCCCGGCCCTCGAGATGAAGATTATAAAGGGAGGCCGGCAACTCCTGTTTTTTCCTTCAATCTCTCACGCAATCGTGCATCTCCCGCGCCTTCATCTTCATCATCCACATCGACGTCTACGGTTGACGCGAATGAAACATCAAAGCCTGTCTTCACTCTTCCCAAACAACCTTTCAAAATTAATGCATCCCTGGAAGCAGACCTCAGCATTGGTAGTTCTGTCTCTAACCCTGAGTATCACACGCCCGAGAATTACAAGTTTGTCAAACCCCTTCAAACTGCTTTTTTGAGCACAGGTCTCCTTTCTAAACGGAACAGACGAAAACATTTCTCTGAAGCACGCATGGCCCCTCCTGATACCCCTTGCAAAAAGCCTACTGGTCCCATGACCCCAGGCCCCATGCAGCTCTCCAATAGCAAGAATCTTTTCGGAAACACGTTTTCCTTTTCACCTCGCTCACTTCCTACTAATTTCAATGGAAGTAGCAGTAACAATAACGCTGCCGGTCCATTCAGTCGAAACCGGTTTTCTATGGATTTTGGTCACTTTTCAGATTCTCTTTTCAATGAGCCATCTACGCCAACAAAACGAGATCAAAGTTTTGGAGACGAAAGCTCTAGTAATATTTATTCGGCCATGCCAATGAACATTCCTGTCCGCGCAACCAAGCAAGTATCCAATGCAAGTACAATCACACCTGCAACATACTTGTCGACAACTCCTACCAGCAGTAACAGTTCTTCAACAAGCATCAATCGATATTCGTCAACACCCCAGTCTCAGGCTTCAAGATGGATGGATGGATCACCAAGTGAACACTCCTCACCTCGTACTCCAGAAATTTCCATGCACTCTGACGTACCCCAACTCTCATTGGACCCTGGCGCATATCCTAAGAACAGTGTAGTTCGCTGTGATGACGATGATAATCACGAGATGGAAGACTCAAGTTCTGTCATCGAAGCGCCAAAAACGCCAGCAAAGACACCGAAAGGACCACACGAAATCGTTATTCCTTCAACTATTATGTCTTTAGAAAAGATGGGGCCAGACAATGTGTCGGACGTTGTTCTGCGTGAGAGATACTCGGATGTTCAGATGATTGGCACTGGAGAGTTTTCCATTGTCTACGCAGTATCCGAAAAATCTAGCGTTGTCGGTATTGAGACTGCTCGGTACGCGGTCAAGCGAACTAAGACTCCATTTGTGGGATACAAGGCTCGCTCTCGTCGAAACGAAGAAGTGGAGATTCTCCGTAACCTCACCTACTCTAGCAAGCACGATAATGATGACGACGGAAAAGAGTATATTGTCAATCTTATTGATGCGTGGGAATTGAAGGGTCATTTATACATTGTCACTGAGTATTGTGAAAATGGCAATCTTGACACTTTTCTCTCTGAGCGCGGAAATGTATCTCGGCTAGACGAATGGCGTGTTTGGAAGGTCCTCGTTGAAATCACTTTGGTAAGTTTATTTTTCAGTATCTCTTCTTTTTATTTACTAACTTTTTGTTGTTTTAGGGTTTACGATTCATTCATTCCGAGGGGTATGTTCATCTTGATATGAAACCCGCAAATGTTTTTATTACCTTCGAAGGCACCCTCAAAATTGGTGATTTTGGCATGGCTGCTAAGCTCCCAGTGCCATCAACTGCCGAACGTGAGGGCGACCGAGAATACATTGCTCCAGAAATTTTATCACGAAATCAATACGACAAACCAGCGGACATATTTTCTCTCGGATTAATGATGCTCGAGATTGCTGCCAACATCATTCTTCCTGACAATGGTATTTCCTGGCAGAAGCTTCGATCTGGTGATCTTTCCGATGCCGGGCGCCTTAGCTCTGGTAACTTGTGCAATGAGGATGAGGATAACGATGACGGATTCACGTCTCCCAAAGTCCCACCAACAAACTCACGCCATAACGGAGGTCATCTCTTTTCTTACGCACCTGTTTGGGCTCCTAAATTTATGGTTAACAATACGGGAGCCTTGGATAACATGGTAAAGTGGATGCTAAATCCTGAGCCTAGCGACCGGCCTACCGCTGAGCAGATCCTTGAAACCGAGGAAGCTCGTTGGGTTGACAAGAATCGCAAGGCAGGTGCTGTTGTGTACGAAGGCGATTATGGCCCCGAGCCTGGCAGTAATGGCAGCAGCACGGGAGTTGATGGTCAAACTGATTCGATGGCCATGGACGAAGACACGGATGTCAATTGGCGTCGTGGCCTTTAGTTTTGTGCTGGTTTTTATTATTACTCGTACTTGCTTGCTTGCTTCTCTTCATCAAACCTGTACCTTTTTTTTTTTTTTTTTTTTTTTTTTTTTTTTTTTTTTTTTTTTTTTTTTTTTTTTTTTTTTTTTTTTTTTTTTTTTTTTTTTTTTTTTTTTTTTTTTTTTTTTTTTTTTTTTTTTTTTTTTTTTTTTTTTTTTTTTTTTTTTTTTTTTTTTTTTTTTTTTTCCGCCCTACATAATTTTATTTATTTCATGACCCTGCCCAGATAGTAGCAGCATAGGTCTTTATTTTTTTGGGTTTTTTTTTAGAGAGAATACGATACTTGATCTTTTTAATTGGAAAATGTAGTCTAGAGAATCTTGTACTGTAAATTGATGTTACTGATCTATCTTGAGATCGATTTTGAACACATATGTCAGCCTAGAAGTCAACAATACGCATCGCATGTAGGTGTAAAATAGTTCTCGCATGAAATCTGTTGGACTACTGGTAAGAAACATAACTGTAAATCCAACGCTCATCATTGATTATTAGATTAGCTATTTTTCATTATCAAATAAAACAAATAGGGTCTAACTTCTATAACCTACTGGGAATTGTGTACAAAGTCCTAAACTTCTAATCCTGATCCAAAAAAACAAAAATCTGAATGCTTAAAAGCTATGACGGATACGGGGTTCGAACCCGTGCAATCTCACGATTAGCAGATCTTAAGTCTGCCGCCTTAAACCACTCGGCCAACCCGCCTCCAATTTTTTCATTTTTCTCGCTTTGGCGCTTTAAACTAGACCCACAAGAAATCCGAATTTTCTCAATTTAAATTTTTTTAACATTCTTATTTCTTTTTTTCAAAGTGAAATATACATAGATTATGGCAAAATAGCATATAACATATGTTCAAGAAATATATCTTTATTTTTCAACTTTAAGACTGTCAATGGCTTGAAACGAAGGCATTGATGTGGTTTGGTTAAATGTAACATTACACCAGCCCGGAGGCCAAGAAAATAACAAATTGTTCATCATCAATTTAGAACAAGCAAACATGGTCTTGGTTGCCATTGGAATCCTCTTTTTATATACTTATGAATCAACTTTCGACTTGCAGCTTTTAATAACATAAATCAAGACTTTGTGCCATCAAGAATGTTTACAGTACTTTCAATCACGGACCTTAACACATTTGCACCAACTTCAGCAGTGCTTTATTTTTTGGGGCTTAGAATCGCTTTAAATTTCTTTGACTGTAACTTAAATCTGAAAGAGTTGTCACAGACACAGCAAGGCCCTTCAGGTAAGCTTTTAGAATGCGTAGACTGATCTGTCGCTATGAGATACAGCACTAGCAATGTAGAGGTATAAGGTACAGTAGTTACAAAGACAATGATGTTCTCCTGTAAAAAGCTATAAATTTTGGCGTCGAATTGTTAGCGTCGAGTTGTACCCCCTCTTCATCACCTATACTGGTCCAAGCAAACGTGCCCTTCTTAACTACACTAGTGTGAATTTACTTCTGATGAATTCTATGGAAACTGATGAACTGCCGTCATCGGCACGAAACATTGTCATGTGTTTTGATGGCACAGCTGAAAAGTTTGGACCAGATCCATTTACCAACGTGTTGCGGTTTTATCAACTTCTTGAGCGACACACGGGAGACCAGATGATTTACTATCAGCGTATTAGAATCAAGATTACTCAAAACATGACGGATTTACTAACGCTGAGATAGCCGGAATAGGAACTGCAATGTCGGTCAAGAATGGTATGTCCAAGTCATATTCCGATGCCAAAACAGATATCATGAATTTGATCGACGCCAGCGTGGCGTTCTCGCTGGATCATCACATCATGACTGCGTATAGATTTCTCATGAACTATAACAGGAGTGGAGACCGCGTATATTTATTTGGATTCAGCCGAGGAGCTTTCACCGCTAGAATATTGGCTGCTATGATTGAACGAGTAGGGCTTCTTACGGCTGGTCAAGAAGAGATGATTCCCACTGCATGGAGAATTTACAAGACTTGGGAATACAATGGCCAGCCGCTATCTTCTATTTCGCGCACAGGTACTCTTGCAGACGAGGTTAGTATTTACTTCTATTGCAGCTTTGGGCACCCTTCTAACAAACGAAGTTCAAATTCACATTTTGTCGCAATGAAGTCGATATTAATTTCATGGGCCTATGGGACTCTATTAATTCTGTCGGAGTTTTCTACGACAGGATATTTCCATACGTCTCACATACAAATATTGTTAAGCATATCAGACATGCGATCAGTATTGACGAGAGAAGAGGAAAGTTCAAACAATATCCATTTTTCCCAAACATTGCAAAGTTGACCCAATGTCGGTCAGACAATCATAATCAAATTGATATCAATTTTCCGGTTACAGCGACTAGCACGAGCAACACGAGCTTAAGCAGTTGTGTAGGAGGTACCAGCGATAAAGATAGCATATCTCGGAGTCTCTGCTCGTCGGTTCCATCCTGGTCTCCAGACTCGGATACACCTTCTCCTTCAGACACAATATGGTCCGAGCTGCTGGACACGCCTGGATTCAACGAGATTACAGATCGCGATATTATGGGATATTTTACTTCCCGTCCCATTGCGATATGCGATGATGTCTGCGAGTTATGGTTTCCGGGAGACCATTCGGATGTTGGAGGTGGATGGGCACTCAGCAGCGAAGGTCAGGGACTTTGTAATGTTTCACTGCGTTGGATGCTTGCGGAAGCTTACAAAGCCGGGTGTTTGTTTAGGGACGGGGCTCTCAGTGACTTTGATGTGAAATACCCATTAATTTCAAGTTTGCGATCACCTTTACATGATTCACTGTACGCTGGCCTGAGGTGTAACAAGAATGAGAGGATTCATAAAGCACCTAGCTCATTGTTACATTCGACATTTTGGTGGGCTCTGGAATATTTACCAATCTTTTCATACAAACTCAATCCATTTACCGACCGATGGACAAAAACTGTAAGTCCCAACTTGGGCAGTCGCAGAACAATCCCTATAAATGTCAAGTTCCACTGGAGTGTGGCATGGCGTATGAAATTTCTAGAGTATGGTCCTTCTAGTGTTTCTCCGGAGCACGATATCAAGGAATGGGATGGGGATAAATCTGAAAATGACTTGGACGATTTGAAGAGACTTATTGATGGAAACCCAAGAATCTGAGAATGCTGATAACCCATGCGTAACAACCAGATCAAACATTGGGAGTCGGAATAAAAATAAGAGACTCCGCTTTAAACTCAAATAACATGAAAAACAGATTAGTCTAACAAGCTTGGGCTTTTGTAACGTTTGAGATTGATTAGTCTACGGAGACGTCTTACTCGAGATCTGTCAAGTTAAGAATTCTGTCAAAAATAAAATTACTGGAAGGAAAATATGCGTAGCTTGTTTATAACATTACATTTAACCAATGACAAGCTGATCATCGGCAAGTTCGTAGTCGGGAATCTCGAGATTAAGAGGAGCAGGGCCCTTTCGGATTCTACCAGAAATGTCGTAGTGAGAACCATGACAGGGGCAGAACCATCCATTGTAGTCACCAGCCTCACCAATGGGGACACATCCCAGATGAGTGCAGATACCCAACATGATCAACCAAGAAGGGTCCTTGACACGGTCATCATCCGTCTGGGGGTCTCGCAGAGCAGAGAGAGGGACAGCACGAGCCTCAGCAATTTCATGGGCAGTTCTATGGCGAATAAAAACGGGCTTACCGCGCCACTTGACAATAATATTCTTGCCCTCAGGTACGGCGGCAAGACTGACCTCAACTTTAGCCAAGGCCAAAACGTCGGCAGAGGCAGACATGGACGACAAAAAGTCTTGCACCGTGGCTTTGGCAGCAGCAGCAGATACCATACCCATAGTCCCTACAATAAAGTAGGCAGCGGCACGGTTACCATCAGAGTTTCTATCACTCTTGAGGTAGGGAGAAAAGTCAGGAACTTTGTAGGTAGAACCACCAATAGGATTGGAGGAGTTGTAACGCTTCTGATACATGACTAAAATGAAAGAAAAAAAAAAAGAAAAAAAAAATTAAAGAAAGCCGTTAGAAAAATGGTTCAAAGCCAGATTAAATCAAACATTTTTAAACCTCATGGACTGGAGACTAAAGGAACTGGATTCGTTTTTTTTTTTTTGTTGAGTCTTTTCGGAGTTTTTTTTTTTCGAGGAGCCATGGCCTGGTTTTGCGACAGAGACATGTGAATTGGTCTTCTAACAGGCATGGATTTTCCTTCCGTCGTTTGTTACTGAAAATTTGGAAGAGCGATGCGATGGGCCATATTTGATACAGGTCTTGGATATGCTGTATCCCTTGAGATTCCGAGTTTCCGAAAGCACATGGGCTACCAGCACATTACCCAAAAATCAATAACTGTATAATGTCGCAATAGGCGTATAATCCGAGTCCTTTCCAGTCTTTTTTCCATGGAGATATTTGATATTTCGAATCCAAGTGAAGATGAAAAAAAAAAAAAAAGATGAAAAAGGTTATTTGCAAGAGTCGAGAAACTTACGAGACGAAGCTGCCTTCATAGGCGTAGTAGTAAGGGAGACTGATCTTGCCGACACAAGGGCAGATCTCATGAATGAAACAGGGGCGCTCATTTTGGGCGTGTATGCGTGTGTAGGTGTGTGAATTAGGTCGACGTAGAAAAAAAGGAACAAATGCTCGTTGTGTTAGAATTGAAAAAAAAAAAAAAAAAAAAAAAAAAGTTCCTACTGTATCATTTAATCGTGGGTTTTTTTTTTTCTCAGTTGACGAGTAAAATAAATATTCTCAAATGCCAATCGAAACATTGGATGAATCCTGGATTACAAACGCTACCTGCATTTTCACTGGTGGGTAAAAATCTAAAACTTGATTGGTTGAAAGAATTAACAAAGCAATAACCCTTGACCTGATATTAGACACGTGATGAAATAAAAAATTAATTTATTTATTAATTATTCCGTCACGAAAATAAATACTTGCTTATAAATGATTATACAAGCACTGGCCTATCGACGAACGACCATCGTAGGAAGGGGTCCGAAGGGCCATGATATGAGTTACGTTCAAGTATTGAAATTACTATGCCGCAGCCGTTTCACTTGATTCCTCAGAGTCAGCGGTAACTGGATCAAAGGGGCGCTTGGAAGTGGCAGGCGGAGGAGGCACCTCGGGCAGGTCGGTCTCGACGTCATTCAAGGATGCGCCAGTGCTGGGCCTGTCGAGCATTTCAATATCCATTTCGTCAGCCTTAGAAGCGTCATTATCAGACGGATCCATCTCTGTACCCGTCAGATCTATTCGAACAGGCTGCTGCTGCTGTTGTTGTTGTTGTTGTTCCTTCGTTTTGGCTGTATTCGTTTTGGCGAAATCCATCATGGACTTTTGGCCTCTCGGCAGTTCATGCTTCTTGACGATGCCTCGTCTTGTCAGTTCAGAGAACTTTTCGGTTTTTGGAATAAGTGCTGTGAGAATGTTAGCCATATGATAACTGCTGAAATAATATCAACCTGTATATACTCACAATTAAGGAACTGAAGCTGATCTATGCTTGACACAGCTTCAGCAAAGTCATTGTAATGCATTCTTTTCCGCTTCTCGAGTCGAGCTCGTAGCAGTGCTTGCTCTGTAAAGTACTGAACAAACATTTCCTTGTGAATCTTGTTAGCTTTCCCCTCATGACGGACGGAATATATCAAAATCATACCGTAGCACTCGCAATCGCATAGACAGCGCTAGTTGAACAGGCCGCAATATCGTCATCTTGCTTTATAATTCTTTTAACACGTGCGATTGGTAGAGACAAGGAATTTCCAGGCACTGGCGAGTGTCGTTTCTTCGTGGCCTCTTCCCCAGATGGAGGTCTAGTGGGCTCCCCAGCAGGTTCCCCAGACGTGGAGGTAAGATTTTCATGAGCCACAGAAGTAACTTCAGGGCCAGCCTCTGCCATGACTTGGTCTTCTTTAGAATGCGATTCTTCCTGTGCAGACATTTGTAAACTTGATGTTAGTGACTGAGAAGAACTGTCTTACGATGGAACAAAATTTACACGTTCAACGCCAAATGGAAGGGAAAAATAAATAAAAATTAACAATCAACAACTCCCAACCTCTCTGACACAAGGACAGCATCGCTTAATTGCTCACGTCGACTCCCCAGTTCACACAAGTTCAGTTAATACTCTCACTTGGAAACTCCATGTTGAAGACCGCAGGCTTTCCTTAGATATTCAGATGTCTCACCAGAGTTTAGGAACCCAAAGATACTCAGGAGACGCTGGAAGGTAAGCGTTTTTTCATTCATACCCCTAGCTCAGTTACTAACTGTACAGCGTGGCGGGACTATCCCTGAGATCCCTGGATGATCAAGATCATGATAGAGATGACTGGAACGACCGGGCCTCCTTACGACCCTCCCAAGCAAGCGATATAGATCTGAAAGATATTGACGAAATTCGACGATATGAAGACTTTTCCACCATCGGTACGATTGCTTTAAAACATGTCTAGCACG
Organism: Geotrichum restrictum; assembly: GCA_030563985.1. Classification (NCBI taxonomy): domain Eukaryota; kingdom Fungi; phylum Ascomycota; class Dipodascomycetes; order Dipodascales; family Dipodascaceae; genus Geotrichum; species Geotrichum restrictum. The sequence goes on along the minus strand of JAJMKT010000089.1, from coordinate 14,607 downwards.
CGCTAACGTTACTACAGACTGGGTTGAAGATACAGCTAGGGAAAACTTGAAAAGGAGATTAAAAATCAAAAAGTTGCGCGACGGGCACGGATACTCATGGAATAGAAAACGTGGTCGGTGGCGGATAGCCTTTCAAGAATCCTTCTCTGCTGCGCAAGCTTGGATTGTATTGACCATCATTGGATGCGTTCTGGGAATAATTGCTGGATCAATCAACATCATCACTGAATGGCTTGCAGATATAAAATCAGGGCACTGTACTGTCGGTTTTTACTTGAACCGCGAGTTTTGCTGCGCTGGTCAAGAAGAGCATTGCGCCGAATGGCAGGCTTGGGCCAATTTTGGCATACTCAATTATTTAACGTACGTCGTGCTGTCCATCTGTTTTGCTTTCATCTCGGCCTTTTTGGTCAAGTACTACGCTCCGTACGCCGCTGGTTCTGGCATTTCTGAAATTAAATGCATTATTGCGGGATTCGTCATGAAAGGCTTTTTAGGATTCCGCACACTTGCAATTAAGAGTTTAATGCTCCCCCTCACCATCGCGTCTGGCCTCAGTGTTGGAAAAGAAGGCCCGAGCGTTCATTATGCCGTCTGTGTGGGAAACACTATTGGCCAAATGTTCGCCAAGTACAGAAACAATAACTCCAAGATGCGCGAAATTCTGTCTGCGTGCACAGCAGCTGGTGTTGCTGTTGCATTTGGTAGCCCAATGGGAGGAGTATTGTTTTCGATTGAGGAAGTTTCCTCTACGTTTCAACTCAAGACCATGTGGAGGAGTTACTTTTGTGCGCTAGTGTCCACAGCAGTTTTGGCATCAGTTAACCCATTTCGGTCTGGCCAGATTGTCTTGTTTTCAGTCAACTACAATTCTGACTGGCATTTTTTTGAAGTCATCTTTTTCATCCTTTTGGGCCTTTTTGGGGGATTTTTTGGTATATTCTTGATCAAGTGGAATTTGCGTGCTCAAGGATTCAGAAAAAAGTACCTGGCAAACTATGCAGTCCAAGAGGCCGTTATTTTGGCCTCTATTACAGCTCTCATATGCTACTTCAACGTCTTTTTGAGACTAGACATGACTGAGAGTATGCAAACGCTATTCAAGGAGTGCGACAACGGATGGGACCATATTGTTTGTGACACCTCGCGCCGTCCTTTTGTTGTCTTTTCTCTCATTGCAGCAATCGTTATTCGCACTTTTCTTGTCATTATAACTTACGGATGCAAAGTGCCTGCTGGAATTTTTGTACCTTCCATGGCTATTGGCGCTATTTTTGGCCGCTTAATTGGCATCATGGTGCAAGCTCTTCAGGAAAACTTCTCCGATTCTGCCTTTTTCGCTTCTTGCCCTCTTGAAGGAACATGCATTACTCCCGGCACCTATGCATTTCTTGGTGCAGCTGCCGCATTAAGCGGAGTCCTTCATATTACAGTAACTGTGGTCATCATCATGTATGAACTGACAGGAGCTCTTAACTACATCATCCCTACTATGATTGTTGTAGGTGTCACACAGGCAGTTGGCGACCGATGGGGCAAAGGCGGAATTACCGACCAGGTTATTTGGTTCAATGGATTCCCCTTCATTGATACAAAAGAGGAACATCACTTTAATGCCCCTATTAAGAAGGCGATGGCCAAGAAGATAGTTTCATTCCCCGCCCAAGGCATGACGCTACAAGAAATTGAAGCCATAATATCAGATAACGACCATCAAGGGTATCCTATTATCGACAATACCGATTCTAAATACTTGCTGGGATATATTGGCCGCTCAGAGCTCAAATACGCGATAGCCTCTAAAAGAAAGGAAGGAGAGGTCTTGCCAAGTGCCAAATGCTACTTTGCAAAGATAGAAACGCCAAACTCACGGCGACACCACCACGCCCATTCGGAAGACATTGCTGTTAGCAAATCTCTTAGAGGCAGCGTGGAAGAAATGCATGCAGAGGACGGCGTTAGCGGTAGCGTGGGCCCGTCGTCATCATCATCGGCCGGCAATAATAATATTAATAATAACGTCGTCATGTCCATTGATTTTGAAAAATTTGTCAACAAGACCCCAATCACCGTTCGCCCTCAAATGCCGTTAGAAACTGCCATGGATGTGTTTTCTCAGCTAGGACCAAAAGTGGTTCTTGTGGACTATAAAGGCAAATTGTGTGGGCTCATGACCCGCAAGGACATTTTACGGTACCAGTTCCGGGTAGAGCATTCGTCAGCCTTTCCAAGTTATAGAACGGCCGCGGAAGATATGGATAGAAAGATATGGGAACTGATGTCAAGCATTCCTGTCTATGCCGGTAATCTGGTTCGCATAATCCTGCGACGTAACTAATGGCTTGCAACTCAGCATATAATATGAAATAATAGACTCCGTCCTCGGGAATACAAAAAAATACCAAGTCCATATAACAGAATGAAGAATTCTTGTCCTAAGCTTCAGTAAGTTTAGCAATAGTGAAATGATAATAATAAATTACTCCAGAAAATCTCTTCTGAATCTCAAGCTTTTTTGTTTTTTGGAATTATATAGACTTAACTAGATATGGCGTACAGCACCAAGAAAGGCCGACTTTAATAAGAAATTAACCAACTGGTTAACGTTGAGTAGTTGCTATAGTTATAGTGCCGGTAGAACAATCTAGTAGTAAACTGTTTACTACAGCTGTGCTTAAATACGATAATCATCTCTCTCACGCGCGTAGGTGTCAGAGGGAGGAGGAGGGGCGGCGTAACGCTCGCGTTCGTCCCTGTATCTCTCTTCGCGGGGCTCACGAACAGGAGGAGGTGGCCGATCACCATCACGAGAGTACCTTCTTTCATACCGATCACGGTAGTCGCGTGGAGGGTATCTATCTCTTTCATCGTATCTGGGCCCATATCTGTCACCACCACGGTCGCCACCACGGTCGCCACGGTCACCGCCACGTTCACGATCACCACCACGCTCTCGTCCACGGTAATAACGATCACGGTAATCATCACGATAATCGCTAGGAGGGCGACGGTAGGGGTCATCGAATCTAGGGCGCTCGTCGTAGCGACGACCATAGTCCCTTCTGCCGCTGTCACGGTACCTATCATCGTAACGAGGGCGTCCGCCGCTGCCACCACGACGTGCCTTGGGAGGTCCAAAGTACTTACCAGGGGTAGGCGAGCGAGGTCTCTTACGCTTCGCCTTTTCAATGGAAAGGGTTCGGCCTGAAATGGTTGTACCATTAAGAGCGGAAATTGCGCTATTGGCACCAGTGATGTCAACCATGTTCACAAAGCCAAAACCTCGGGATTCTCTGGTGTGAGGATCAACCATAATTTGGCAAGTATCTACGGCGCCATACTTTGCAAAGGCATCTTCTAAATCAGCCTCTGTAATCGACTTGGAAATGCCTGTAACAAAGAGATTTGTGCCCTCATTTTGGACATCTTCTTCTTCACGACTGTATTCATCATGAGGTTAGTTTTTCTAATATTCCTGACTGAAATAACAACTGTTGCAATACTTACGGTTCTTCATCTCTAACATCAGTCATTGGCTTGTCTTCATCGCGTAGAGGAGAGTGAGACCGACGGTCGTAGGAACGCTCCGGGCTAATAGATCGATCAACTATAAGGGCTCGTTAGCTGCTGTTTTGTTGGGGGGAAAGGTGTCATGGCATGGCATATGGGCACAAATGGAGTTGGGGTGAGGGAGGAGGAGGAGTTGCCTCTCTACCACAGATTTGTTCAAGACTTTACACCGAAAACGTTCGAAACTGGTCGCAAAGTGCGTATTGTGGCACACAAAGAATATTGCATTATACCCCAAGGGAAACGAGTTGAACTAAAAGGGGTTGCCATCATGGACGAAACATGGGAGTTGCTAAAGGGATAGTTGTGATGATGTTTTTTGTACTGACCCTCTCGGTATTCATCAACTCTGTCGCGTGAATCGCTTTCTTCGTAGTCTGTCATGTTCGCTGCTGGATCCTTGCGTAGGAGGTTTAAACGAAACTTTCTAGTTAAATGGTCGAGACTGAATTGTAGTTGAGATGGAGGTTGTGTAATTTTTTTTCTTTCCAATTGTGTTCATGGCCAACGGGAGGCAAGTGGTTGTTAGGGTAACAGTTGTCATGACAACTTATATGTCACATGACACAATACTTACATAATCATTATTTGGCTGTCACATCTACTGGTAGTTACGTATACTTAGCCAGCGCTCTCACGAACTGTCAGCGCTGGAATTTGGGTGAACTTGAAAGTTAACACCAGCGCTAGCCATGGCAATAGCACCAGCACCAGAACCCACCACGGGCATGTCTTCTTCTCTAGAGGGCCCTAATATTGTCCATTTGATTGATCCAAAGTGTTTTCAAGCTCTGCCCGTTTATAATCCTCCACAGCCTTTCTCCCTGACTCCTCCTGCTGAGATAGCAAATGACGCTGATGCGCTATTCAAGCAACATTTTTACCGACATGCCGCTGATGCTGCTAAAAAGGAAATTATCGAAATACCAGCTGCTGCGTTAAGGACAGATGCCGTGCTAAAACAAAAAGTGTTTTCGCTGTGGACCATGAGACAGTCGGCTTTGATCGTGGCACGCCTGGGCACAATTTCTAGAGAAGAGGCAAGGCATCTGGACGAATTGGGGTCCGATAGATATAGAATTGGAGAGACGGGAGAGTGCATTGTTCCTTGGAGACTCAGGTTGATTGTAGTCAGAGTACAGGCTGGCGGAGATACCCAAGTGGGAATTACGAAATATTACTCGTTGGCAAGAGAAGCTCGAGCTCAGATCTCGCGGCTCCGAAAGAAGATCATGGCATATAACGGCAAAAAAGATGACGGCACAACGACCAATAATGGAAAGAAGGAAGCATACCAGGCTGAATTGAAAGCCTGGGAAGGGCGACTCCGCAACCTTGGTCTATTTACTAGTAGTATGCTACTTGGTATGCATGACACAAAGTCGGCGCTTGCTCTTTTAACTTCCATGCATCACGATTGCGACAAGCTACAAGAAGCGCACGAAGAGTACAAGCCTTTTACTTACAGGGTAGCATTTGCAATCGCACTTGTTTATCTGCAGATTGGTGATACCATATCAGCTAGAGAGTGGTTTCAGCGCATCGAAGGCAATCAATTTTTACAAGATTTTGGCTTGGGCGTGTGTGCAATTGCAGACTCAGACTGGGAATCTGCCGAATCTATTCTCAAAAAGGTCAGTCTGTCGACTGAGGATGAGTATGGAAACTTAGCGAATTCAAAGGTTTCGATTAATAATAACTTGGCGGTCACTAAGATATACCGTGGAAAATTATCAGAGGTAAGTTTGGTTTGATCTTTGAGGTTTTCATTACTCCTTGATACAGCATTATATCTAACCATTTAGGCCATTGCACTTCTTGAAGAAATGACTGAGCAGGGAATGATTTCTCCTACGTTGCTCATGAACCTATCAATTCTCTATGATCTTCGACAAGAGATTGGAAAGAAGGCCAAAACTCAATTGCTTCATGCTCTTAGGGAGAAAGGCTATAACGCATTGGAATCGTATGAATTTTTATGAAAAATGTTTTTAATATTTATGAAATTATTGTTTGAGAATGAAAGGATCAAATATGAAATGCAAAGCGTAGATACAACACACGGAAGAAAAAAAAAAAAGACTGAACTAGACACAAAAGGAAGAATAAAAAGATAAAAAATAATAAGCTACATGTTCTTGAGGAAGTTGCTTGGAGCAAGACCTATGCTTCCATCAGTAAGAACCTCAGCTTCCCACCAACCATCTTCAAGCATTCGAACAACCAGCATAATATCACCGGCTCTAAACCCAACCTCTTCAGGAATAGCTGCCCTATAGTCAAAAGCAGCCCGGCAGTATTTGAGAACAGGGCGACCGTCTCGTGAAACAGAAGGCAGTCCTCCAGTAGGAGTTCCACTGCCATTGACACTACCGCCGCGTAGATTGAGGGCAGACCTGCTACGAGGCTGTCTGCCATCATCTGCATAACGGCCACCACCGACATCACTTGGAGGAGGATCGAGATCGTACTGGCTGTTCCCGCCATGGCGGTTGCTTCTAGCAGAATCTGACCTGTTATAGTTGTTTTGGTTCTGCTGACGTTGGTGTTGTTGTTGTTGTTGTTGTTGATGCTGCTGCTGGTGTTGAGTCCGTTGATGTTGTTGGCTAAATGGCTGAGGCGAAACAGATCTGGCGGGTCCACCCCCTCCTTGATTGAAGTCCATGGACGAACCAGATCGACGATTAAGACTTTGTTGACTTTCTTGACGATGAACATACTGAGGCTGAGGTGGAGCAAAACTTGGATTGGGCGAAACCGAACGTCGCGGAAATTCATTTTGTTGATGATACCGTTGCTGTTGTTGGTGGTGGACTGAAGGATTAGGTGAAACAGAGCGCCTGTTATAGTTATGATGCTGCTGGGGAGTTTGGGGATTAGGAGATGCTGAACGGCGATTCAACATGGAAGGATTGGGAGATATCGAACGTCTTGAGTTAACGTTCATGTTGTTGTTGCTGTTGTGGATATTGTTGATGGGTTCACTGTACGGAGCTGGCGAAACAGACATATCACGAGGGGGTGGTTGTCCGCGATAGTCTCCTTTTGATGACGATGTGCCTCCTCCTCGCTGCTGGAGATTTCCTGGTCGTGCAAAGTCCATTTCATTCCCACTGAGTCGGTAACCGCCAGGATGAGGTTGATGAGTATCCATCTCATACATAGTAATAGGACGCGGCTTTTGTTGAACTCCATTATTTCCAGGCCGAGGTGTAACAGGTTGCGTATTAGTAGCAAGAGGAGGGCCTCCTCGGAATGAGCCGCCAGTGTTACTTCTGGTCCGCATCTGCTGCTGCTGTTGCTGCTGCTGGGTGGACTCGCTGACTTCATTATCAAATAGCTCCTTGGTTTGGTTGTTGTACCTCCCGCTGGTGGTCTTCATTTCTGTCGCAGTGAATGCAGGCTGGGGAGGAACTAGCGCTGGTTTGGCAACAACGCTGCCAAGTCTAGGATTACCTTCGGGGTACTTGGGGTCACTACCGCAAGTGGGACTGGATTGACCACGATCAAAGCCGAAATGCTGTTGTTGGGCGCCGCCAAATTCACCATGTTTTAGTTGCTCATTTGCATAACCAGTTTCTCTCGAATGTGAAGAAGTGCTCGCAGGATTAACCTTGAGCTTTTCCAGAGCCATAACCAGCGGATCATCGCGAGCAAATGACTTTACAGGAGAAGCAGACTTTCCGCGGGACTCGAATGGGTTCTTTGTCGGTGACACGCCCAAGTCAAACATATTATCGCCCATTGTAAGCATTGTCGTGGCACCATTCTTAGGGGCAGAGGAAGAAGAAGAAGAAGAAGGAGCCTTTTCAGGACCCGCTCTAAGCGGAGATCGGTATTGACGAACAGTGGAAGCGCTTACTACCGAGTCGCGGTGGCTGTTAAACCTTTTATTAGCTTGATCAGTAACAGCAGGAGCAACAGGAGTAGCAGGAGCAGCAGCAGGAGAGGCGGTGTTCCATCCCTTTGTGAGATCTTTCTTGCTGCGCCGCCTGAACGGAGATGCCCAAGTTCTGCGAGGTGTGGGCTCATCTTCTTTAACAATAGTTGCTGGTGTGGCAGGACCATAGTCACGGGGATGCTCTCGGCTTGGAGTTCGCAAATGCTCATTTACACGAGAGTGCTCTTCTTCATCGTTAATATCATAGGGCGAGCGAGGTTTGGTAACCTGGGTTTGAGCCAGATTTTGACGTTCGTTGGCATGCTGTAAATCTGCATCAGACTGCGACGACATGGAAGTACTAGAATACATGGATCCTTCCCTAGACATGATTTGCTGCTGGTTTGGTGATGGCTGAGTAGTATTGCGGTGGTCGGCTTCATTGGAATAAGCGAGAACTGGTATGTTTTGAAACCCACGATCAGCGCTGGATGCAGAGTTGACGCTTAGGGAGTTATGATATGTCTGATCATATGAGTTGGTCGAGTGGTTTAAACCAATTGGCGAAGAAAGCGATTCTTTGCTGTCGACGATAGTTTGCGCATCTGTGGCCTCGCTCATGTGAGAAGCAACTGAAGATCTGGCCAAAGAAACAGAATTGCGCATCATGGATTGGCTCATGGACGCCGAAGGATCGAAAAAGTCTTGACCATCACCGTTTGCAGAAACCCTTGGAAACTGCGCAACTTTGTACGTCTGTGCTGCCCCCTTCCCTCGAGATCCGTTCATATAGTTGATAAATTCTGGTGGATTCAAGATCTCAGGCCCTGTGCCACATTCTCGAACAAAAGTCTCAACGTCCTTAGAAACGTCGCATTTCTCAAGCGACATTCGAATATTTTCACAGCCCTCGTCGTCGCTCACACACACTGTAGAGACAATGTTTGTATAGGCCCAGAGATTGGATTTGAGAAAATTGACTCTTTCTTCCTCAATATCCTGAAGCTTATCGCAACTGATCTTCCACTCCTTTGACCAGCGATCAACCCCCTCCGCCAGCGCCCGAAGCGAGTTTTGATAGTCCCGTTTAGTGACTTCGATAGAGACTCGTGTCTTGTCCAATTTGTGGTTATTGCGTTCCAGCTCTTTTCCCAGGAGCAAGTTTTGCTGAGCAAAGTATCCATTAATTTTATTGCAGTCTGACTCGAATTTTTCACGAGACCTGTCAACGGCAGCATACTGGTGTTGCTTGGCCTTGGTAAGTTTGTCCATGATTGATTGAATGGTTTTGCGTCGTGCTCTGAGGTTGTTTACAAACGACGCAAGAGGCTCTTCGAGCTCTGTGCGAAACTGCTGAGCGGCATTTGAGTGCGATTTCGCCAAGTTTTCCGTGTTTGATCTGATGGAATTGAGTGCCAATTTAAGTGTGCCGACCTCATGAGAGCCCAAACTCTTGCGTGAGAGTGCCAGCAGTCGTCTTGAGCATTCATCTTCAATGGCAGCTCGCTCTTTGTAAAAAGCCTTGATTTCTTCTGAAGTTTGTTTTGTATTGTTTACATGCCCCAGCAGAACATGAATTCCAGCGTCGTCTTTGCCCCAGAAATTGTTGGAGAAGGAGAATGGTTCGGCTGCCGAGTCCATGGCCAAATGTACTTAGAGTCTAATGAGAGGGGTCAAGAGCTATGCAAATATAGAGTAATAAAGTAGTATAAAAGGATCATTCAAATGGGAAATTTATTTCGAATCGACTGAAATTTTAGAGAAAAAAACGACCATCGGTATTTAAATTTTATTTTAAATTTTAGAAATTTAAATTTTAGAAATATTAAAAATATTGGCGTATGTTGACATGATACCCGATTGGGAATCCCTAGCCCTCTAGGGGAACACACGATTCACGTTTGCACCGCGAACTCGTTCGATGCAAGTGGAATGGGGTGCGTGTTGAGTGCGCGTCGGTGCGTAAAAATACTGTAGTGAAAAACGCGTCGGTCTGTGGCTTGGGCTTGGCCATAAGCTTCAGGCATATCGTCTACTGCTAGATTATTAGTTCATGAACCATGAGATGGGCGGGATCCTTGACTCGAGTTCTACCGGTAAACCATAGCAAATCTTAAGAGATCGATAACTTACTTTTTGTGGATGACATAGCAGTTATGTAATCATATTATGACTAATCCGCCACGTAAGTCATGTGCTCCTATTTCCGGTCGTTCATTTCTCCTTTGTAACGTCCCCAAAGACCCTTTTTAAACCTCTTTGATAACACAAAATAACAAGCAATGGGCCAAGGCACTTCACAGGTACTGGATTCAATCGTGGAAGGGACCAACTGTAAGTGTCGCGTCTTGTATATGTTTCCAAACTAACACTGTACTGTAGTCGATAGAGAAGAGGTCGACCGACTTCGCAAGCGGTTCATGAAGCTGGACAAGGATAACTCTGGCACCATTGAAAAAGAAGAGTTTCTGAGTATCCCCGCAATAGCAAACAATCCTCTAGCCACGCGGTTGATTGAGATCTTTGACGAAGATGGTGGTGGAGATGTTGATTTTCAAGAATTCATTAGCGGCCTCAGTGCGTTCTCAAGTCGAGGACAGAAGGAAGAGAAGCTACGGTTTGCGTTCAAAGCGTACGATATCGACAGGGATAACTACATCAGCAACGGTGAGCTCTTCATTGTGCTCAAAATGATGGTGGGTAACAATCTTAAGGATGCCCAACTGCAACAAATTGTGGACAAGACTATCATGGAAGCTGATCTTGACGGTGATGGCAAGATTTCCTTTGAAGAGTTTAAAAAGCTGGTAGAGAATACTGATATTTCACAGAGCATGACGCTTGATCTGTTTTGAGAGGACCTAATGATACTTTTAACTGTTTTTGTGAGGTACAGTAGTTTATAGTTGGAAATCTATAGCTCTTGAGCTTGTTTTTTATGTCAATAGCCGCGCTATCTGCACCTGAGCCAAGATTCTTGGGTGTCGCATGTACCCTAGCCCTGACCTAAACCCATTGAAAAATTATCAAAGAAGTTCTTCCACATATAAATCCCATTGCAAGATTTCAGATCACACAAGGTTCAAACACAAGCATAATATAATACCATGGGTACATTCAAGACGAATAGGCAGATCCTCACCAGGGGTAGTGAAGCCTATGAGCGCAAAAAGTTCAAAACACACGGTGTGGAGGAAGTGTCCTTCGACCGCGACGCTAGATCGTAAGTTCTCACACATACTACATACCCACAATAAAATGGGCGCTTTTTGAGCACAAAATACTAACTATCTGTCTAGTGAATACCTGACTGGATTCCATAAAAGAAAGGTTCAGAGGAAAGAAAGGGCAAGCGAATATAATAAAAAAAAGGCGCATGAGGAACATCTAGCAGAGCGCAAGAAGATCCGTGATGAGCGAAAAGATAAACTGGCAACTGAGCTAGTACGGTTCCAAAAGGCCATGCAGGATGTAGGCGAAGAAGACTCGGACTGGGAAAACGGAACGACCAAACCTGAAAAAAAGAACAGCAGTGCGGCGGACAAAAAGGACCGCGATGAGGAGGAAAGTGATTACAGCGACTGGGAAGGTCTCGCGGATAAAGATCAGCAATCAGACGGCCAGGAAGAACAGGACAACTCACCTGCGGGGATTCTAAAACGCAAGCAATATTTTGAGGCCCAAGACGACGAAGAGGAGGACGTTACTGTCGATATCGAATCGATGGAGGTAGCTAACGACCAATTTACGTATCCTGGAAAGTCAGTTGTGGTGCTTAAGCAATCTCTTGAAAAGGCAACGTTTGCGGCCAGTCAGGCTGCTCTCTACGGATTCCCTGAGCCAAGCATATACAGAGACGAGGATGAAGTTACAAAGGAGGGGGACAACGGGTCTAAAGGGAGATCAACAGCAGCGTCCAAACAAAAACTAAAGCCCAAGCAAAAGAAGAAGAAGTTCAGGTACTTGACGAAAACGGAGCGTAAAGCAAATGTTCATAAAGAGCGTGGTCGCAGTAGAGAGAAGCGAACACGAGGTAAAGGAGATAAAGATGTTTAAACCAAAAAAAAAAAAAAATACTGAAAACATCATCCATCTATTTGGTATAGCTCTCTGTCTATGTACTGTAGTAGCGCTATAAAAATGGAAACGAAACGAAACGAAACGAAACGAAACGAAACGAAACGAAACGAAACGAAACGAAACGAAACAAAAAATAAAATGAATATAGTATAGTCTATAGCGGAAGTGATAATAATAAATACCCATAAATTACGTGTGCGTGGTTCTCTCAAAAATAAAATGGCCCTTAAGTATGTTCTTTTGCGTTTCAACGGGCTCCATCATCAGCCAGAGATAACTGGCATAGTCTTTAGTTGTTGTGGGGTCGGTCCTTAAGAGCAAGCTCGCCTAGCTCTAGTGATGGGAATTCATGAGCCTTTGCAGACACTATCCATTCCTTTTCTATCCGGATACACATCCATTGAATGCGGCGACAAATCTCAAGAGCCTCCAAGAGGAAGAGGCCACTCTCCAACTCAGCCAAAGAAGACCAGCGTGTAGTTAGTTTCAGGGCCCACAGCATGCGGAAGGAAAAATCTACTACCACTGCAAAGTAATAAATGGTCGCAGGCCGAATATGCAAAACCGAGCGCAATCCCCTGTATCGGTATGACAGCACCGAGGTGGTGAGCAGCTCAAGGTTCCAGTCACAAGAAACGTCCCATATGAAACTATAAAAGGAGTTGACGAGGGCTGCCGCTATCCACATCTGATGGACCTGGGCTGCCGTAAGTCCTTGGGCAACATCATTAACCGCAGCGTCCTTCAATACCTTTTCAAGCACGCCAAAGATAACGACAGGAAGCGCTGAGGCGTACTTCATGCAATTTACAATGTGAGTGTTGGCCCCTGTCCTTGAGTAGTCAAGCATGCATTGCTTGAACCTTATAAGGTAAGGTAGAGACAGAATAATGCCCATAGTCCATGGCCCGCTACAGCCAACGCGGTCCGGAGTTCCGACACACGAGTGGCCCGCAAAAAACATGCAAACGGTGACACCCATATCCAGCAGCACGCGGGTGTAGGATGTAAGAGCGTCGGCGACCAAAATATCCGGGAGCCTTGCATCAATGTCGAGCTTACCGATTAGGATCCGCCTGAATATATCCAGAAACCTTCTTCTGCCTGCGGAATGGAACCCCTGGCCAGGCATGATTATGGCAAGGATGAGGATGAAGAGCGTTGATTCTGGCAAAATATCAATGGATCGGATAGTTGATTTAGTGAAAGAAGAAGTCAGGACAATGTTGTGGTACTGCTTGAGGAGAATGAGAGCGAAAATGAACCAGCTGGAGAAGACTCCTAAAGTGAGGACGGCTGCCATGTGAAATATTCCATCGTGTGGTGCCCGTCGTGATGCGGCGGTTGAAAATGATGACGATGATGATGAGCTGGAAGGAGGATTGCTGAAGGAATACTTAACGAGGTAGCCTACATCGATGTGGGCAGATGTCAGGATTTTGACGTTTAGACCCCAGCCCCAGATCCCCATTAGGATGAGGGCACATATTCGGTATGGCAGGGGGAAATGGAGTTCAAACGGAGTTACTGTGATTGTCTCTGCCGTATCCGAGGCAGCACGAGCAAGTCTTGCCAAAGGCTCGATAGTAGCCTCCATTGCGGATATAGAGGGAGATAGAAGAAATGAACGAGTGAACGAATGAACAAATGAATGAAAATTTAAGAATCAACCAACGCCGATGAAGGAAACGAAAAAAAAAAAAAAAAAAAAGAACTATGCCATAAATCAATACTGAAATATAAGGTGTAAACGATATCTGATTTGCAGAAAATGGTTTTTTTATTTTTCGATTTAAATTTCGAGAAGGTTGGAAAATGTACGTGGTCAAATCATTTCGCCTAATCGAGAGTAAGCTTTTTTACTCCTGTTACGGTATTTTGATTTGCTGAGTTATACCGGTAATACGTAGTTTGGGAATCGCGATTTCTTAGGGGTTAATTCTGTATTCAGACCTTACAGTCTACGTACTAACTCTACTGGATAAATTGAAATTCATTCGCACTATGTTACAATGCATCTGCTCATATGTATGATAATAGGATATACCATGCTCATCTCTTGTCAAAACGACGGCCAGACGCGGTCTTGCGCTCTTTCTCGGCATTCTCGGGTTTAGCTCTGTTGAGAACCTTGAGAAACTCAGAGGCACGGAACCGCATACGAGAGTGCATGTAGGCCTTTGAGCACTTGATGTGGTAGTGGAAGTAGTCTCTAAAGATCTGGATGTGGCTGATGCAGTTTTCTCGTCGCATATTGTGCAAGTGGCGAGGAAAGAGCACAAAGGTAACATACCCAATATCGTCTGAAATCTTGAGATTGGGCAAATTGCGAATCTCCAACGGGGGTTCCTTGTGCGAGTACAGTACTTGAGGGGCATTCTGAATTGCGCGCTTTCTAGCATCCACAAACTCCTGCAAAAAGATCTTACCAAAGACTCTGTCGGTTTCGTCTTTAAAGACAGTTGAGAAAATTACAGTGATACGGTCGTACGACGGCTTGACAAAAATGGACTCTTCAGCGCGGTAGTGGATCGACATGACGTCTGTCGTGCTCTCCTCAGGTACGTACAAGTCGACCGAGTTATGGGCGGCCTCAGCAGAAAGCTCGTCAAACTGCGCAAATGCGCGCTCAAAGGGGGCCGCCAACGCATTGCGTTTCAAAAGCGAGATTTTGTCAACCAAGGCTTCGCGCTCCTCAACAGTGTCAGGCAAGTTTTCCAGGTCAATGAGTAGCGAAAAGTTGTATCCTTGTTCAGGGTCCACAATGTACTTTCCGTATTCGCGCTGTAGTAAATCCGTGGCTCCGTACTTTACCAAGTCATTGTAGCACTTCATGTACATTGAGACAAGAATCTTGGTCTTTGATTCTGGGGTAGAGATGTGGAAAGTGACATTGTCGAAATCCGACACCACCTGGTCAATGGATGTGGGCTGGGCACCGGGCTCAAGACGTTCCGTTAGCACGCTCTTTAGGAGCAAGTTGTGGTACTGTAAGAGCAACATGAGTGTGCGCTATTTTGGGAGCTAATAGAGAGAGAGAGAGAGAGAGAGAGAAAGAGGGGAGAAACAAATATAAA
>JAJMKT010000088.1:0-62442 GCA_030563985.1 Geotrichum restrictum | reverse complement strand
AGAATATCGGGATTAGGGTTCAAGCACCACCACCACTTTTATATTAATTGTGTGTGGTGGAGATGCTTTTCTCTCCTTACCGTTATTCTTGTTATCGTTACTTGACGTACTGTTTGATTCCACGAGCCGAGCTAACAGTCTGCTCATATACAGATCATTACCGTTAGCCTTTCACCTAGTTCATCGTACTTAAAACACTATGTCTATGCGGTCACAGAAGTTCTCGGTACGAGAATGTCAAAGAGGGTAACTGTGAACTTCGCAATTGCAATTAATTTTTTTGCACATTTGCACATGAAGGAGCTCGAGCGAGACGAGAAATAGAAAGAAATGTATTTTTTTTTTTGTACACGCGATATTAGTCTCCGGGGACCTACTGTACTCAGAGTCTCAGTGTAGTAGAGTGTACTGTACTCAGTGTAGAGTCTGAGACTATTGTCCGTGAGAGCTGGTGCACATGCAACTTGTCACAATTTCTCCACAATTTGGAGCCCACCGAGAACAGAAAGAAAAACCTATCGCGCCGTCAAACCGTTTTTCATGCAAGTTCCCGCTCTCTCTCGAAGAACAATTCAACACTTATGAAGTGTTTCTTCCAGCGTAGGTCTATATAAATCCTTTTATTATTAAATTTATAGAACTTATTATGTCACTTTGTCCTTTGGACTTATATTATTTCTCGGTTAAAAAATTCCTCCGCTCTCACATCGTTTCCAATTTGTTGTCTCCATTTGGTAGGGTTCAAATAGTAAAATATTGATTTCAAATTCATTAGAGCTATATCAATACATTACTTCATATTATTTTGCCTAGGCATTCAATGGCCTCGAGTAGATATCCTGGCAGGCCCCACATTTCCTACATCTTTTAATTAAAGATTCAATCATCTGGAGAAAAGAACTTTAATTTTAGCCTTCTCTTCATCAGTCAAAGGGAGAGAATCGGCATCAGTCAGGGGCGCAAAAGCAAAAGCTGAATTTTCTTTAGCCAGAGTGATATTCGCTTTAAAATCAACTTTAGACAGCTCTAGAGGGTCATCTGAGTTGGGATTTTTTTCACACCAAAAAACACCTGAGTTATGTTCTTCATTGGATTCTTCATCAATTGAAAATGAAACAGGATCAATAGCTACATCAGTCGGAGTGGATGTTGATTTGAAATCTTCATCTGCCAGAGAGGTGGTTAAACCGAGGTCTTCATTAGTCGATATCAGGGAAATACTTGAGTCGGCATGTGCATCAGTTGAATGGACGATTGGTTCAGGGTTTGCATCCGTCACACCACCATCGGGATCCTTGCTAGATATCTCATCTGAGTAAATTAGCAAAAAATATCTGTGAATTATGGGGTATAATTACGCTTTCGTGCGTAGCGTCGAAGTTTGATCTTCTCCCTGCAAGTTAAACACATTTTATAGTATCCAGCGAATGTACCATCAGGTTTACCATAATTCATTATTGACTTCATCTTACAGCACTTAGTGCATACACGGGATTCATTCTCACGTCGTTGGCCTAAATTAATCGCTTCCTTACTAGCTATTTTTTGGTCTAAACAAATTAGCGCAATCCATACAAATTGTTTGTTAATTATGTGGTATAATTACACGTTTTCAATAGCAATTTGGGCTTTGTGACTCGATTCATTTTCCTGCAAGTTGGACACAGTTCGAAGTATCCAGGGGAAGACTTATTATGTAGGTGTAAAAAATTCGCAATTTGCATGATCTTATAGCACTTAGAGCATAAACGGGGTATCATGGGCTCTGCATCAATCAAAGATATAAAGGGATAAGAATTATCAGTCAGAATGGGTGTTGGTTCAAAATCTTTATCAGTCGGAGGGAGGTTCAAGTGGGCATCAACCAGTGGAGGAACTGAGTCAAATTTTGTATTAATCAAACGCACGATTAATTCGGTGTTTGCACGATCATAAGCAGCATCATTTTCACTAGACGACGTCTTGTCTGAGAAAGTCAGCAAAACTAATTGTTAATTATGGAGCATAATTATGCGTCCGAGGGCTGTATAAAATACCGTGCCGTTTCTCCCTACGGTAGCTTAGTCTCTGTCGGTCTATTTCAGCTTGGCGCTCCCTGCAAGTTAAACACTGTTGTGTATAATCAGCAAGGAATGAACGACCAGGTTTAGGTATAAAATTTGCAATTGGCTTCAAAATACGGCAACGAGAGCAGTTTTTTTTATATGTGTTTTCTTGGTGTTCTCCTAAATAAATCAGTAGATTGTTAGAAATCTGAAAGTGACATGTATTTCATTTGTGCTTCAAAATATCAGATTCATTAGTAGCAGCAGCAGCAGCAGCGCTGTCACGTCGTTTCTGTGCGAGTTCAATCTGGTAATCAATTTCACTAATTCTGGAAGTTAACATAATGCACAATATTTACCATTAGCAGCAGGAGTTTCACTCTCTTCATCAGTGAGAAGAATAGCTGAAGGATCCATTGGTTTTTTTTTAATTCGGGAAATGGAAATGTGAAAACGCCAGCGAGTACTTGCTGGAGAGAGATCAGGCTCGTAAAGCAGAAATAAATTGGCCTTTTAAATTCGTATATCGTAAACGAATCATCATAATAAGGCTGTGCGTCGCTTAGCTTTGTGTTGAAATTCAGTTTCAAGTAATCAAGTAATTGCTCTTCATATAAAAAATATGGACAAGTAAAGAATGGTAAAGCTAATGAAAAATTCTCATTCTGGCAAATGAACGGTTTACTTTTGCCGCACGAAGTCTGCAAAGTGTGTTTGCTAGTCAAGCTTCTTGCCGAGGCCTGCTTGCCTGTTTGTAGCGATTACAGCCTTCCGCTGGTCCAGAAAACTTCTACTACCGTTACCCCAGACAGGAGTAGGTTGATTTTTTATCGCAAGCATTCATCATGAATCACTACTTATGAAACTTTTTAGGGACTTATTTGTAAGAACTTTTAGTTGCGATCTTTGATTGATGATGTGTCCATGGTCAGAAGAGGTTGGAATATACCGTTATACTGTAAGAAATAACTGTAAATGTACTAATAAAAAATATTAATTCAAATAGAAAGTGTTGATGGTAAGTGATTTTGATGGCAAGCGATCAATTTCAATTCAATTCCGTTCGAGATGAGCTATATGAATGTGAATATATTGCGACGTCAATGTAGTCTATTCAGACCGACTCTATTGACAAGTATTCTCGCCTATGCTGTAGGCCCATAACTCTACAAATAGCTAGTAGGCCTATTGTTAAATCTAAATCTACCGGTAAATCTAATCTAAAACTCGCTAAACATACGCCTGAGTATATCCCTAGTTTTCCCAAAATTCAAAACCCTCAACCTCTCATTATCCAAATGAGCACCATCACTCGCCTGTCCACAGGGGAGCTGAGCCGCCGGCGCTCCAAACACGCGTTCCAAAAACCTAACGGCAGGGATACTTCCTCCTTCCCGAATAAATAGGGGCTTCTTTTTCCATTCTGAGGCCACGATATCGTGAAGCAGGGTGAAACAGGGGTTGCTGGGGGATCCGACCCAGGGTTCTGCTTCGTGAAAGATTGTGATTGTTAGGGTGTTTTTGGTTGTGTTTGTGGTTGTAGAAGAAGAAGAGGGGGGCTGTAATTTTGCAAATTCAGCATAAAGGTAATCATTCAACGATTGTTTAATCACAGCAAGGTCTTGGTCAGGCACAATTCGGACCGAAATTGTGGCTATTGCAGTTTGTGGGATCAGCGTAGAGTTGCCTGGACCGCTTACTTTAATTTTGTGGATTGTGAGTGATGGGAAACGCCACCTGTTCATGAGTGATTCCTGGTCCATTCCCATTGCTGTCGCTGCTGTGGTAGGTGTCGAAGACGAACCACCTGCATTAGCAGTAACAAATGGCCGCTCTAAAATCGCTTTATACAACTTGCGCTCCTCATCATCAACCGGGCGCACCGAATCATGAAACCCCGGCACCATAATCCTTCCCTCATCAGACGAAAGTTTACTCAACAAATTCACCAAATCCAACGTCGGCTCTCGGTACGACATCCCGCCATATACGCCCGAATGCAAATCCGGAAATTTCCCCTTAATTTCAACTGTAGCTTTGATAATCCCGCGTAACCCGTAGTTTAAACAAGGGGTCTCGTCGTCTAGCCAGTATGAATTGCTAAGTAGAATCAAGTCAATATTGGGATCAATTAAACCCGTACTCTGGTGTTTCGTCACCGCGGATTGAAATCCGGGGCTACCGCATTCTTCTTCCCCTTCTAGAAGAAATGTTATGTCGTTTTGGAGCGTCCCGCTTTGAACTAGCTCGGCCACAGCAAATATGGCAGCCAGAATTGGGCCTTTGTTGTCTGACACCCCACGCCCGTACATGTAGCCATCCAGGTTGGTGAGCTCGAAAGGGTCAGTTTCCCATTGATCAATTTTGTCTGCAATAATGACATCGTAGTGACCATAGAACAGAATTCTAGACGGCCGTTTTTTTTGGGGGCGCTTCTTTGCATCGGCATCTGCATCGGCATCGGCATCGGCGTTGGCATCTGCAGCTGCATTAACATCTGCATTGACACCTGCGTCATCATTATCATCACCATCACCATCGGCATCTGATACCTTAGCATTAGCCGAAAACTTGGCATACACTATCGGATTACCCCCATTCTCAACCGGAATCAACTGCGAATCGGCTCCAAAGTGACGCAGAATGCTCCGCAAGAATGTCGCACACCGTCGGCAATCGCTGATGTACATTCCGCCGTGCCCTGATACCGTTTTATACCCGACAAAGCTGCGCAGTGTCTGAATCATATGGTCCAGCGAGAATTGCGTTTTATCATTATTATCATCGTTCTCGCCTAATGTTGCGCTGATGTCCTTGTTTGCTGTACTCGTAGGCCCCTCCTTCCCTCCGTCGCTGTTATTGTGGTACTGGTTGAAGAAGGAAATGCAAGTTGTCGAGTTGAACGATGCAGCCCATAGTTTTCGGTTGCTGAAATCGTTCTTGATACTCTTATTATTAGTACCAGCTGCAGCCGAGGATTGGCTAATGGTAGGCGTCACGTCCCAAATGGATACAGCAGCATCGTTTCCGCCAGTAACCAGAAATTTGCGCCCATTGGACCCTGTCAGCGCAGTAGCCAATACATGCCCGTTATGGGCCAGCCACTGCCCACGATGATACAATTTCGCGTCCCATTGCCTCACAAACCCGTTTCCCCCACGAAACACGCACTCGCCGTACAACGATAAAGCCATGACATCGTCGTCTCCAATTTTGTCCATGCGAATCAATTGCCGCGTGTCGAGGTCAAAGACAGACACCTGACCAGCCGAAAGTCCGCAGTAAAGGAATGAGTCCTGACAACACATGGAAAACACAGAGCTATCCGTATCCAGTGTATAAAGGGCTTCAATGGTTCCATTCTGGGAGTTGAAATTCCAAATCTTGACAATACCGTCGCCGCCCCCAGAAACGAGCAGCTCTTCTTCTCGTTCTTCTTCGCCCTTCTGTGGGGCCCGACAAATAGTTCGTTTAATCACGAGCAACGAGTAGACATAACTATTGTGAGCGTAGGTAATGATATTTTTTGGTGGGATTTCTAGCAGGTTTGCATTCGGGTTTGGTCTAAGCTGTTTCGGAGTAGCTGACTGTTGTTGCAGCGGGCACATCTGGCCGCCAGGACCCTTCGAATCAAAAAACCGATCGAACCTTCTTGCCGGCAGTCCCCTTGGGTCCTGGGTTGCGTGGTACGACGTTTTTTCATACAGCTGGATCCATTGTATCGACGCGTTTTGGGCGCCCAGGAAGAGGTACTCGTGGTTCGGGGCCCACGCAATTGTAAAAATGTCGCCGATATCGTATACTGAGTAGATTGTAAACAGTTCTTTCCGGGTTCTGAGGTCCCAGGCCTTAACGAGCGAGTCAGCCGCTCCGGAGAACAAGACATACCCATCTGGCGTGAGTTCCAGCGAGTAGACAGATCCCGTATGACCCTGTAGGAGAAACTCTCTTGCAAATGTTTTTTTATTAAACATGAGAATGTCTCCATTTCCAGTTCCAGCAATGATCCAATCATCCGTCGTGACCAAACTCAAGATGGAATGGTCACATCTCCATGTATGCGCTAATGACGGGGGACTTAGAGCAGATGCCTTTTCTTTATCGCCTCCAGGCCAGTACTCATCTGTTTCTTCTGCGGTTGGATCCCATTGACTGTGTGAGTGATGGGGTGTCCGAGCCGCCGTTGAAGAAGAAAAAGACGGAGACTGAGCTGAATCAACGGGACTATTGATAGAGCTTAGTTTTTCATGAAGCATTTCCTGATGAGTGGATCCTGATATTCCTAGACCTTCATTAGATTCTCTTTCGTGTGATTCCATTGTTGTTAGTGCTGCTGTTAGCTGCCGTTAAAGCGGGATAAATAACAGCTGTTTTTGATTTTGGCAGCTTTTGTGACGCTTTTTATTTGTGCTGAGTCAACATCATCAACCCCGGACTACGACCGCAATCCTCATCAAATTCATCGAGGCCTTCAATAAGAAATAAACAAAAAACGACAAAAGAAAATGAATGCAAGAACTTCATCATTCTTATATGCTAAATAACCTAAGTGTAATCCGTGTAATCGTGAGAGACAAAAGTGAAAAGAAAAAAGGAACAAAAATAAACAATTGGTCATGATCCGTCAACTAGAAAAGCTTATCGGGGGGCCCATACTCGTAACAGCGACCATACCAAGTCCGGTGCTTGCAAATTTGGCCATCATCGTCGCCATTATCGCCAGGTGTGGTATGCACTGGAGGCACTGGTACCGTATCCGTCGAGGTGTGCGTGGGCTTGAGAGAAATGGTCGAAGTAGAGGAAGATGAAGATGAAGTTATCGAGGAAGTTAAAGTTGGAGTTGGAGGCTTCTCGTCATTACCTTCAGAGATAAAGTTCCAATTGAAACAGTCAAAGCACATTTCTGGCACGTGGCACACTGGGGTATTGTTATACGTCAGAATGACATCGTCAATCACTGTATGGATTCGGTGATTCAACATGGACACATGCCACCCTTTATCAGTAACAACATCATAAACGCACTCGAGACCGGAATGGCATCGCGTCTCCATGGCATATCCCGCCACCCAGCACGATGATCCAGCACCATTGCACAAACCCATGAATATGGGATCCGCGGTGTGCCCGAAATGCCAGATATGCTCGTCCCATCTGGGGACACCAGGGGGCTGTGGCAAATGCATTCGGCGAGTAGCTAACATTTCGCCTGGTGCTTCAAATGTAACAGCAGACAGACCATAAGTACGACCTAACAAACTAGCTAGACCGCCTCCCAGAGAATGGCCTGTGACCCAAATTTCTGCGTCTGGGTACAGCTCGTGCACATTGCGGTATACATCAAGAACTGTCTTGTAGTAACGATCTTTACTGTAGAGTTCGCGTTCCAAGCAGTCCTGATTGCAAGTATAGGACTTACCAGAATAACAGTCGCAAACAGTATTCCAGTAGTAGCTGATACGAGCACAGCAGCAAGAAAACAAAAGGTTATCGTTAATCTTGTCTTTAGGAACCGTTTCGCCACCACTATCAAAGACAGCAGCACTAGTGCCCTTGATTGAAATAACAATTAGAGATTCGTCGTCGGTGGCAAATACATGGCCTCTAACGCCATCGTCGTCCCATCCGATATGCAGGGTATCATTCCAAGGAGATGTGACGTTAGTCCAATCTCCAGTGTATGGAATATCGACATAGGCGTTAGCTGCCATATAGGCGAGAGTAATGATAGTGTCTCGATCAGAAACATTTGGCACCAAGGCTGAGTCGTCCGACCACGAAAGCGCGTCTGATTTCATTTCGGGCATGTTCCGTTGCTTCCAAGTGTTGGCATACTCCACCACTGCCTCCACAGCGTCGGGCTGTCTTTCCGCGAGTCTCCTAATTGTTTTGGGCTGCACAGAGAACTTGAGAGGCGAAGTCCATGCAGCCCATGTGTTTGAGACATCATGATCGGAGTCTACAGCAGCCGATTGTAGATGGCTTGTCCAGGAAGAAATGAGTTGAGGAGTGACATCGAGTCGGCCTTGAGCTGCCTGACCGTGCGGGCGGTCTGTGTTGTGATGGAATATGTGCTTGAGCTCAAAGGTGGGGCCGGAGGGCTCGGCGGTATGCTGGAGAAGATTAATAGAAGGCTCTGAGCGCCAGTTAAAAATGGGGTGAGATTTAAAAGATATGAGAACAAGTGTTGCTAGAGCCAAGATTATCAAGGGCTTTCTTGAACGAGAACTGGGGGGATGCGATACCGGAGAGGAGTCCGAGGGAGTTTGTTGTTCGGGTTTTCCCATGCTGGTGGTAATAGAAAAGCAGAGACAATAAGGTGTATTCAACCTATGAAGAGGAATGAAACTACAAGGGAAGAATGTGAAGAATAGAAGGAAGAAGAGGAACACAAAGGGCGAAAGGAAAAGGGAAAGGAAGCTTGGAACCGAAGGCTGTTTGTAAATGCGATAAAGGTTGAGGCGAGGCGAGTCTATCGTCATTATAACCCTTAACCAGGAGATGAGAGAGTAAGTTCTAAGCTCTAATTCTTATGTGTTAGGTCATAAGTTCTATCCGATTACATGAGTGTAAAATCATCTACCGGTACCGATAAAAGAACGAAAGGTCCAGAGCTTAAGTTCAATGCCGCAGTGTGCGATTTGAGTTAAACTTTTACCTTTTTCTACGCCATGGCAGGAAGTTCACGTCTATTGCAGGCTAATTATCGGTATTTTACGACTCAGTACGAGTAGTGTGATTATTATAATACCGTATGATGTGCCAGCTGTGGTGACATGAGTAGTCTACTTTCTTTCATACTGTTTCTGTCTTTCACTCTGTTGAACATTGGTCTGTAAATATATTCAAGTCCTGGGGATGTCATTGTCAAAGACTCAAAGCTACCGGGATAAGCAGAGGTCATTGGAGTTGTGACGCATGTCATTAAAGCCTGAAAGAAGTCATGGAACGTAATAAGTTGTGCTTCTAGGTCGACACTTGGAAATTTGAATACCTCTTGATGTAGATTTTCACAACTACTAGTTGTCATATGTATAATGCCCTGTCGTGAATTGACTCGCCTACCTGGATCAGCATGTAACTACGATCGTGGTCAAGTCCTTCTAATCAAACAGTTCATTGAGCTTCATTGCAAACAAACACACAGACAAACGAACCGCATTGATTGTCATCATACAGATCGCACAAATCAAACTCACTGAGTAGCTAGAGCGGCTAGACTGTGGAGTCCATTCCACAGATAGGCCCATTAGTTACAAGGTGCACCATGGCTAGTCGACCCTGTAAAAATACTACACGGCTAGTCAAAGGCTTGAAGCCACAACCACAACTAGGCTACTAGAAAACGAGAAATATCCTCCGTAGTCTACCGGACTCTACCGGACTCTACCGGACTCTACCGGACTCTGCCGGGGTAGAGTTCTCAAGGTCGACACAGTCGGACACACTGACCAAACCGCCACATATTAACTCAAACAGACACCATTCCAGTCAGAATTAATTCAGTCCAAACACTGCAAGCACTGCAAAGTTTGCAAACGTAGCAACCTCCGTAAACAACACCGCAGAATAAATAACCATAAACGCACTTGCTGCACATAGTGTAGGTGACAGTAGGTCTACGTACGTACTCGCGCGCGCGCGTGCGCAATCATCTGATCTTGCAAATACGTACTGAGCTCTATATAGCCCTATAGGCCTAGCCTATATATACCGGTATAGACTTGGATTAAAGTTCTCGTTGTAAGCGTCCGGCAGAGAAATTGTAAAAAATTGAAAAAAAGTTCACTGCCACCACCAATTAGCCTATTCTCGACAATTGTTGCCTTAAAGCGCTGGCCTCAATTAGATTCGCAAAGCTAAAACTGGACTCAACTTCTTCTTCTCTTCGACACATTCGGATCCATTGTCATTCCATCTCGTTACTTATCGTCTGGCCCATCATCGCCACTCCAACTCTCTGCTTGCAACCCAATCGCTGGCGTCTGCTGAATTCATATTCCAACTCACTCTGTCAAAGGGCTAGGGCACACTATTACAAGTTTGACTCCCTAGAACTCTCCTTTGATTTCGTTTTAATTTTTTACTATTTTTTCTCTTCCATTCGCCTTCCTTCCTTCTCTTCAAGCTGCCCACCTCCACATTTAGCAGTCCTTTCGTCTGATTGTTTGTATCTCTTTGGTCGTTTGGACTTCATCCCTCCAGTATCGCCCTAAACACTCTTCTTGTATAATCCATTGCACAGATTTCGCCTTCCCTTGGATTCGCACCTTCAAAGTTTCAAAACGAAACCACTTTTGCCCAGACAAGGTTCAAAGTTCAATGTAAGTCACCTTTTCCTGCTCAGTACTTGTACTGAACTCAAACCCCCAATCATCTCTCTCCGTTTCGCCGGCCATGTAGATAATGTGCTGCATCATTTAAATTTACGTTGCCTCACAGCTTGCTTTCTATCTTCACTATTATCTTGCTAACCACTGGTCTTGACGTTTTAGATTGATCTGTCTTCCTTCTTTCTACGTATATTTCCTTTCTTCTGACTCTCCTATTTTTTTTCCCCGACTCGAGGGATTCAAAATAACCTGCTGAGTTCTTCCATGATGATTGACGGTGACTCCAACGCCTCTGATTTACCAACGGGCCGCAAACACTCGGCTATGGGCAACAACTTTCTACCCGCCAGAAGAAACCAACAAGACCCGTTATTCACAAACCACTTTGACCTCGGCTTCTCAGATCCTTCAATGCTCACTATGTCTTCTGCTGATCTTGTAAACGACTCCAACGTCATGCATTCACCTGAACAAGACGCTCTTTCCTATCTATCAGGCGAGAACACAAAACCTGTTTCTCTGTTTCCTCAAACGAACGCAAGAGAGCACGACACCAGTCAGTTCATGTTTAAGAATTCGGCCGACACCTATGACATTTCTGAAGACTTGAACATGGAAATGTTTGCAAACAGCCCTACAAGCCTTTTTTCTCCTGATTCTCATGACATGTCTTTAGATATTTCTCAGCTCTATACCTCATCTATATCTTCCTCTCCTTCATCGTCTCCATCTTCTTGTGCTGAAATCAAGCAAGAGCATCCTCCTTCAAAAAACGATTCACTCTTTTTAGCTAACCCAAGCGACCCTTCGACCCCCCAACCCTCTTCAGTGCCATATTCTCGCCAAAAGACTCCTGTTTCCATTTCCGATGCATCTTCCACTTCTCCTTCTATAAATACAGCCATTTTACTGCCTCAAGCACCAGAACCCGTCAAGATAAAACGGGAATTCTCGGAGGCCCTTACGAATTATCAATTTGGCAGAGAGTTGCCTTCAACCGAGCCTATACCACAACCAAATCACCTCCCGCAACCCCCTCCGACGAATGGGTGGAAGAAAACTCCTGTATATATGCCGGATTTTGATCCCACTGACTGGCAAGATACTTCTCAACTCAAGTATCAACTCCAGGTTCAAGATGTTCCCTCTAAATCAAGAGTAGAAACTCAGATCAGAGTCTTGCTAAACTTCTACCCGCCACCTTCTGAAACTATTGTACACCTTCCTGCTGACACGATCTCTAAACCCAAACTGCAACTTCGAACTCCGTTCACGCCCATACCTTCTGCCCTCTCTATCGACACTGTGGTGGTTTGTGATAGTGATTTGAGTCGGTACGTTGACATCTGTCAGGGATGTATGAAACGTGAACGCAAGCGCGCATTTCGTAAAAAGGTGAGACTCCCAATTGAGGAGGCTCATTGGCAGCAAGATAAAGAGAAGCGGGTGATTGTGTTCAACTGCCGAGAAGTCATTGATTTCGGCCCCTTGGTTGACATTCAAGTGGATGGTCAAACTGTTCAGAGCCGCCAGCTTGAACTTCCCATGCGTATGGCCTGCTATTGTCGTCATCACAATGAGAAAAACGGGTTTCGCGCTTTCTTTGTTGTGCGGGATCACCAGGGAACTATTGTTGCCCGCGGATCAACTCAGTCGATTATGATCACAGATGACCATAAAGCAGCCAACGTTAAAACGTCCAATGGAGTAAAACGTTCGAACTCTGACATTGACGTGCAGGACAGTATAGCGATCTCTGAACATACTTCACCAGCAGCAAACGATGAGCTTCTCTTTAACGTATTAGCTCTAGGCTCACAGCCTGTTACACGCAAACGCAAAACTGGCGACCCCAATATCACATCTCAAGTATCTTCATTTCCAATTCCAAAGAATGACAAGAAACGGCCAATGGCTATTTCTCAATGCCAACGCAGTACGGCGACCTCCCCGCAAACCTTTTCCCCTATATCAACGCCCACCTTCGAGTTTGCACTACAGTCACCAGTGTCTCCCCGACCCAATAGCCTTTCTTATAAACGAACATCATCAATCGACAACCTCGGCGCTATAATGAGCCGCCCTATTAGTGCCATCCCTTCACCAGGAGAATCTCCTGTCAATATTCTGTCTCCGCCCAAACAGTCTGTTGACGATTGGATTGCCCAAGATACCAAACTACCTGCCATTCAGCGCATAATCCCTGCCTCTGGCTCAATCCGAGGAGGTATCGAAGTTACTTTACTTGGCACTGGTTTCATCGATTCTTTGGTTGCCAAGTTTGGCGAAAACAAATCCATGTCTAACCACTGGTGGAACAACGCAACAATTGTTACCACTCTACCTCCTTCGCGCTTCCCTGGTCCTGTTGTAGTCACATTCGAGGGTTTTGCCATGCCGGATCCACAAGTTTTTTCTTACTACGACGATACGGATCGCCAGCTTATTGAGCTTGCTTTACAAGTAGTAGGTCTTAAAATGAATGGCCGTCTTGAAGATGCTCGAGACATTGCCCGCAGAATTGTTGGAAGCGGCACTGGGTTCGACCCAAGCCAGGTTCAACAACTTCGTGACACTGCTGGTGCTTATAATCGAGCCACTGGATTGTCACTTGACAATCTGGATACACTACTACTAAAGTGTCTTGAACTCATTGACTCATACGACTCCGAACATAGCCCTAACTATCAGTTGTCTAACGCAGAAGGTCAAACCATGCTGCACCTTTCTGCGTGTTTGGGTCTCAACCTATTTACGTCGGAGTTGCTGTCTCGTGGTATAAAAAGTCTTGATAATCAGGATAAAAACGGCTTCACTCCGTTGCACTTTGCTGCTCTCCATCATCGTGATGATCTTGTTACCAAGTTTTTGGAGCATGGAGCATATGCTCAACAACGCACGTATAATGGACTTAATTACACTCAACTGAGGGAAAGCACGGGCTCGGTTATTTCTCAAAGCTCATATGAGTTTAATGATGATAGCAACTGTGATTCAGATGAGACTTCTGAGAATGGAAGCGGGGCTGACGATACTTCGTTTCATACCCAGGAAGACCAGCCTGATATCACTCACAGACTGACATCGTTTCTGGCTTCTTGGAGAGACGCAGCTGTTTCGCGAATTACTTCGCCGATGCCTCAGACTACTGATAGTGATTCAGATAACGCCAACCTGTTTGACCGCGTATATCCCAATACCGGACAAATTTCCCAAGAGGACGAAGGCTCAGCTGAAAGCTCGTTGCCTCCCAGTTACGACGAAATATTTCCTGCGGGCGCTTCATCAAGCCAGGACTTTTCTCGAGCTGCTATTGACGACGATAAGACGGCGACACCTATAAATCCACACGTTGAACAAGGTGAGGTTGAGCCATCTGAAGACGAGGTATTGGAAGCTTGGAAGAACAAGCGCAAGAAGATACAGAACGACCGAATGTTTTTATTTTTCTGGTTGCCAGTATTTATTTTCATGCTTGTTTGGCTGTCTATGAAGGCAGTCGCGTTCTTTGATGGTGTAGATGCGTCTGCTCAACTCCACGCTAAGGCCAGTACTATTATTAACGGACTACTTGGTATTAAGGAACCTAGTCAAACGTTGTCAACAGAGGTCATTCACCTTCAGAAATCGCCACTTGATCCAGTGGCTCCTTTGGCAGACGTCTTGACATAATCTCGTGCTGTCATCGTTTACTCTATATTTGCATTTTATTTTTCTATCTATGTCCTTTAGTTATTTCCATGTCCAGAGCTCCAAAAAATTACAAAAATCTATTTATGACTCATCTTTAAAGAGTGAACAAGTTGCCTTCGTAGGGACTGTCTGTTGCTGCAATAAGGTCTCTACTTTGGATGACTTGCAATTCCGAGTTGCGCATGCTTTCAATATTACCAATAGCACCCGGGTTGGACGTAAGGCTTGAAGAGTTCTGCCAAGTTCTCGCTAAAACGCTTTGTACCACGCCTAAGACTTCTTTCACAGTTTTGGCCAGCGGCAAGTCCAGGGTGGGAATGTCATGGCCTGGAATAAGTGTAGGCTGGCCTTGTGAATACTTGTAAAAGCGGTCAACAGCAAGCGCGGCAAACAGGTCGCCTGTACCAGTAAAGTAGGACTTAAGCGATGGGTATGAGTAGTAAAATGGGCGTGCTGATTGGTCCAGGGGAGAAATTGTAGAGCCGATAGAGTATATGAGATCGTGTTTTGTGACATCATCTTCTTCAGGCAGCGTTACCGAAGAAAGAACGACGTTAGCGACTTTGTATTCCGTGTGCAGTATTGTCAAGACCTCCAAAACATCTTGTCTAGTCTTGATTGTGCGGCCTGTCAAAATCTCGGCCTCGAACTGGTTTGGAGTTATAAGCGTCACACATCCCGTTTTTAAAATATCCTTGTACACAGGTATCACAGCCTCCGACACGTACAATCTACCATCATCACCGAGCACAGGATCAAGAAGCCAGAGCAAGTTTGGAAACCTTTTTCTAAGATCAACGCCCATGCGGCCCACCTCTTGCACTCCCTCAGCACTGGGGACGTATCCCGTGAGCAAAGCGTCGTAGGTGACGCCAATAGCCTTAAGTCCCTCGTACTGCTCATGGATCTGGTCAGCCGTGAATCTCATGCCCTTGGTCTGCCCGTACCCCGTATGATTGGAGAGCTGCACAGTGTTGAGCTCGTCAACGTCCCAGCCTTGGAGCTGGAGCGGGAATGTGCCTGCGCGGTTACCTACGTATCCATGGACCACATGAGATTGGACTGAAAGTACAGATTTGAAGGTTTTGCTGGTATCTATCAATGCCATTTATTATTGTTTTTGGATTTTTTTTGGGTTTTATTGGAGCGATATCTTGAAGAATTCAAATTGAGTGGTTGAATCGAAAGTGCCTTCGGATCTTTAGCTAGTCTTTGGGAGGTCCTGTGAGCGGTTATTATTACGTAAAAGAAAGTACTGTACAAAATTAAATTACGTAAAGATTACGTTAAAATTGGTAACTATTTATAATTATTTGCATAATCATTACGTGTATTTTAACTTTTTGACTAGACCACAACGAGAGTCGTGTTGTTATTTCATTGCTCTCCAGACTTTTCCATTTCCATTTCTTTTTTCTTCCGTTTCTCTTCTTCCTCTTTTTCTTCTTCTCCTTCTTCTTCTCTTTTCCTTTAACCTGCTGCAACAGTCGATACCTTCTACTTTGCTTTCATTCATACGCCCGGTATAGCGGTAATTGCATTGTCATTGGTCACACACGCCTTACCCCGTAAACCCACGAAAATCTACAAATCACCACAATTCATTGACGACCATGAGTAAATCGACCACCAGATCGCACCCTTCTGTAGAGCTGCTCAATGTTGGTTATCCAGTGTTTGCTGCTCAGTTTCTGAGTGATGACCGTCTGATAATTGCCGGCGGAGGTGGTGAAGGCAACAACGGCATTAAGAACAAAATTGTACGTGCGATCCCGGATCCCTTTTTATGGTATTGGCTAACATGAGCAGAGTGTATTGGATATCGACTTGGGCTCTCAAGATCCATCCCAAAATCCAATAGTTATTTCTACAGAGGTAGAGCTTTCCAGCACCGAGGACAATCCCACGAGTTTGGCTGTCACGCAGGCTGTAAGTACTAAATGTCTTAGCTTAATGTACGGTTGCTAACAAGAATGTAGGGTGTCATTTTCGCCGGTATTAATCGGGCAAGTGCGCAAGTTACTGCCAAGAAGAATGATCATTTACGAGTGTTTGAGCTGAGAGAAGAGGAGATTTTGAGCGAGCGAACAGAGGACAGCGAAGGCGAGGAAGTCCGCGTTCACGAAGAATCCATTGATTCAGTCACCACCAGCGCCATCTTTTCGTCGGGCTCTCTCGACGAATACCAGAAATGTACGTGTGTGAATAACGACGCTTCATTGCTTGCCATTTCGTCAGCACAAGATCCAGGCGTCCTTGCCGTGTTGCACTTACCTTCTTTGAAACTCAATTACACACATGTGGTTAAAAAGGGCGTCATCAACGATCTCCACATTGACCCCGAGAATGGTAAACACATTGTTTACGCGACGCCTGAACGACTTGTGGTGCTAGACGCTGTGACCGGAGCCGAAGTGGCCCATGCGGATCCAGTCGCGCCCGGCGTCGCATTTAGCAAGGTCCGATTTGTAGACTCCAAAACTTTAATTGCGGGCGTCAACCAGCCCCGCCGAAAAGGCATTACACTTGTCAAGTATCAGTTTGTTGCACCCAAAATCAGTGAGACCAAGCCAGAAGCGCAAAGCACCAAACTCACACTGAAACAAAGCCGCCAAGTGTCTTCTGTCTCGTCCATCACGGCGCTAGACGTTTCTCCCTTCAATATTGCATTTGCGCGCGCGGATTTGACGGTCACGGTTGCGTCGCTGTCCACTCTGCGGCCGCAGAAGTCGTGGAGGGACGCGCACCCGTTTGCGGTTACACAGGTTGTAATCAATCCCTCAGGCACGCTGGTGGCCTCAACGTCGGTGGCCAACACTGTGCTTGTGGCGGAACTGCCCAGCGACGGCATTTTCGACAGACGGTGGCAGACCATTTACTGGTCGGTTGCTAGTGCTT
Source organism: Geotrichum restrictum (assembly GCA_030563985.1). Classification (NCBI taxonomy): domain Eukaryota; kingdom Fungi; phylum Ascomycota; class Dipodascomycetes; order Dipodascales; family Dipodascaceae; genus Geotrichum; species Geotrichum restrictum. The sequence continues at coordinate 45,473 of JAJMKT010000088.1, read as the reverse complement.
TATTGCTTGTGTTGACTGCGTTGGCGTTGCAGTTTATTGTCCAGTATGGTCTACTGGGCGATATTGAAAAATTTGGTTTGGGAAAAAGCAGTAGTGGTAATAGTAGTAGTAGTAAGGGGCTGGAGGGAGTCCCCAGTAGCTACGTGAGCAGCTTTAAGAGTGTGAGCAGTAGCATTAGTGTGTCCAGTGACGCTTTTGTTGATATCGATACGCAAACGGAGACGGCAACTTTGGAGGCTGAAACTGTGGAGACAACAACGTCTGTGGAGACAACGTCTGTGGAGATCGAGCCTGTACATGTGGAGACAGAATCTGTGAAGATTGAGACGGAGCCTGTACATGTGGAGACAGAATCTGTGAAGATTGAGACGGAGCCTGTGGAGCCCGTGAAGATCGCGACGGAACCTGTGGAACCTGTGAAGATCGAGACAGAACCTGTGGAATCTGTGAATATCGAGACAGAACCTGTGGAATCTGTGAAGATCGAGACAGAACCTGTGGAATCTGTGAAGATCGAGAAAGAACCTGTGGAATCTGTAGAGACGGCAGCCGTGCAGATCGAATCAGTGAAGTCGACAGAAACTGTGCAGATCGAATCGGTGAAGACAGAAACTGTGCAGACCGAATCAGTAAAGACAGAAACTGTGCAGACCGAATCAGTAAAGACTGAAATAGTGCAATCCGAATCAGTTAAAATAGTTCCTGTGAAGAGGGAAACTGAAATTGAAACTGTCAAGACTGAGGAACCAGACGTCGACACAAAGTCAGTTGAACCATCATCATCATCATCATCATTATCGTCATCACAAACGCACACTAGCCAAAAGGCCAAGTCCAAAAAACAAAACAAGCGAGGCAAGCAAGGTAAGCAGCAAGTCAAGCAAGGCAAGGCTGAACCTAAAACGGTGGATGTGACTATTACGACCGAATCGACAGTGGTTCAAGTTGTGCAGCAAACGCGTGATGTCCAGGTTGTCTATGTAGATGAGGTTGAGCAGGTGGCTACGGAAACTGTGTCTGTTGGACGTAGTAAACATGGACATGAACATGGACGTGAAGAACAAGCTGCTGACCTTTAAATTAGCAGTCTAGCTACTAGTAACTAGTCTAACTAGTTTTTTGCCATGGGATATGTAATAATTAGTAAACGGTAGTAATAATAGTAGAGACATAAGGATATATTGTCTACTACGTATATATTACGATCTGGAATGAGTTTTCTTTTACTATCGGAATCGGTCGATGCTTTATAAGAGGAAAATAAATAAAAAAGCGTTGTTGAAAAAATATTTGTTTTGGAATTTATGAAATGAAATTTATATAAAATTTATAAAATTTATGATTGGAGGAAGAGAGTTTGTAAAAGATGCGAGAATTCAAGTGGACAAAAAAGAATTTACTGTATCTTTAAAACTAGACCCTAGTGACTGAGTCTAGACTCTATATAGAGATCTACTATAGTGGACAAAAGAAAATCTATAATTGAAAAAATGAAAAAAATAAAAAATGATAATGGAAATGAATATGGAAATGGAAATGAATATGAGTATGAGTATGAGAATGAAAATGAGTATGAATATGCCAATTGAGAAGAGAGAGCCTTTTTTTTAAAAAAAAAGCGTCGACCAAGAGAAAAAAAAAAAAAGCGTCAAAAAAAAAAAAAAAAAAAAAAAAAAAAAAAAAAAAAAAAAAAAAAAAAAAAAAAAAAAAAAAAAAAAAAAAAAAAAAAAAAAAAAAAAAAAAAAACACACACAACGCTAATACTATACCCCAATTAATTGCAAGTCAATTCATGTTAATTAACCCTCTCACCACATGTGCATACCAACTTAACACCACGTAAATACTGGAGGCTTACTAGTCACAGTCTGAAGTCGCTCCACTATAACTCGTCTTGTTGCATGGTTATCGCCTTCAACGACTGAGAATCCAACATTGTTGACTAGTTGCAGTGATTGTACTGAGGATGTGTCTGTGGGTAAGTCTGTTGTGGATGTTTGTTGTCCTGTTTGTCCTGTAGCGTTTTGTTCTTGAGCATTTTGTTCTTGAGCATTTTGTTCTTGAGCTTTTGGATCCGTAGCCTTTGGATCCGTAGCCTTTAGTGGTGGTCCTCCTGTTGGTGTAGCAGCAGCAGTCAATGACTTTTTTGGTTTGGCTGCTGAATTTAAATTCAATGTTAAAGTCGATTTCAAATTCGAATTCGTCATCAACCCGTTGATAGGTTTTGGAAGTAGACAGTCGGTTTCGGTAGGTTCTTGAGTGTCTTCGGGTTCTTCTTCAATTTGATGATCAATTTGGTAATCAATTTGACCTCCTTTACCTTTGACTTGCTGCTGCTGTTGCTGTTGCTGACCACCAACTCCAACTCCAACTCCAACTCCACCATCACCATCACCATTACCACCAACCTCCTCTGCCTCCTTAACACGCCCAGTTGTTCGCTCATTATGGTCGCTTGCAGTACTAATAAGTTCATCAAACAAGTTTGTACTCCTCAACCTTGTATGGGGGGCCCCTCTTCCTCTACCATTGACACCACCACCATTTCCATTTCCATTTCCATTAACACCGTTTCCATTTACTCCATTGCCATTAACGCCATTGACATTGTTGACTTTGCCATTGCCGTTAACGTTAACGTTACGACCTCGGGATCGAGACCGAGATCCGGGCCTTTTCAAGTTCTCGAGACTTTCCAACGCATGGTACCGAGCCTCAAGGCTCTGAGAACTGTCATGCGAATGGTGATGCGATTTGTGGGTAGCTGCGGCTCGTTTCTTGGATGACCGAGATGGTGGTGGAGCCATGAGCCGCGCGTCTGCAGATTTGTTTCTGGGAGCCTTTGCTTGTGTTGCTATTTTACTGATGCCTCCCACAGCTTCAGCTCCAGGCGTATCTTGGTAACTCCCAAGAACAACCTCAATATCGTCAGTATCCCGGAACGAGTTGGGAAAACTACTATCGCCTTCGCCGTCAGTACCATCGCCATTTGGTCCACCTTGACCCCGCCACTTTGGAACTTCCATCGAAGTTACAGGGTATGGTACATGCACAGGGACATCCATTTGATCATCCCAGACCATGACTCTAGTCCTGCGAACCAACTCGAGAGGCCCCTGCTCCGCACATTTGAGAGTTTCAACCACATTAAACGCCTGGCCTTTAATAACTGCGAGCTGTTTTTTGTACAGCCGCTCGTTAAATTCACTGTCTTGGCTAAACAGCTGCCTAAATGCAATGGAAGTTTGTTCCCACCAGTCAGAGGAACATAGTAAAGGTAGAAAATGGTTTCGCGTCTTTTCTGAAAAGGGCTGTCCGATGACTGAAACGGGAAGGAAGAGCCAGCCAAACGGGTAAGAACGCCATTCATCTGGATGCTTCCAGGGAAATGCTAGACCGGAATCGATTGCTCCAATCTTGATTCGGGGCACTTTACGAAATTGTGGCGTGCCGCCTGTGGTGGTTGTCACTGGCACTGCTTCCCATTCAACTCGAATCATCCAGTTGTCGAGACCTCGGTCCGTATTGCGCATAATGTAGTCCAAAATCACAAGCTTCTCAAGCTCCTCGCGGAACTGCTGGATGACCTCTTCTGTCCACTCAAATACAGGCTCAATGCTCGTAGATGATGTAGAATCAACTGGGGTAGTACTTCCAATAGCTCCATAAGGAGGAGTCCAAGACCCTCTGCGAGGCTGGGTATCTGGCAACGGATGCTTTTTCAAAAAAACGTCGGCTTGTTGGTATCCATGCAGAAACACCTGAAAGCTGCCCACTTTGTTGGGTAACGGTTTACCTCCAACATAGTGTCTTCGGCGGTCAAAAAACCTATAGTAAAATGCTGGGGAGGAAAGGTAGACCACATCTGTGAATGGCACGATATGCGACTGAAGCTGACGGTCCAGTACACTGGCACCAGCTTCACCAATGTAGCCATTGTTGGGAACTAGGCAAGGCCTGCCAAAAAAGCACGGAAAAAGGTTGCGGTGGAGCCATTTGGTCCATTTCGGTGACAGTGGACCGTATGGTTCCTCGTCCTTTGGCTTGAACACTCCAACAACCTTGCCAGTAGTGTCGTACATGAAGTAGGACCCTGAGCTTCCTTGCGATATCAGTTGTGGTGGGATGCCGGCCTCCATTGCATCTACCACTGAATCCACAATTGAGTCGAAATGGGCCTGTGATAGCGGGCCCTTGGTAGTCGTAGCAATAGCAGTTACAATATCGGGCGGCGCTTTGAACACTGAATAGTAAATCTGGCTTAGGCGGTCTGGGATGACCCGATCTCGATGGTTTCCGCCACCACCCAATTGCTGGAACTTTACTCGAATGTCCTTGACAATTCTGTCCACTGAATCGTTGAGTGCCTGGAAGGACATGTTTGATCTGGATCTGCCTATGGCAGGCTGCTCAAGGCCAGAATCGGTGGTGTCGTAGTCTCTGTGGGCAGATTGACTTCTACTGCCGCCATTGAATGCGGAGGAAGCAGTTGTTGGGTCCAAAAAAGGACTGAGGGCGCCAGGTTCGTTAAATTCGCCAACTTCGAAATCAGCTTCAAGGTCTTCAGGGTCGGGCTCAAGGTGTTCGCCTAGGTCGGCGGTTACAATTGTTGGGGTTGCAGAGGAAGCAGGGTCAGTGGGGTTGGGTTGTTGAATATTTAGGAGTTTGTGCTGTGCGGCACTAGCAGTAGCAGTAGCAGTAGCAGGAGCAGGAGCAGCATCAGTAGGAGTTGGTGAGTTCATGGTAGACTTGGAGGCAGATTTAGTAGCAAGCACTGGATCATTCTGTGCCATGAAGAGAAGGTTTTAAAATGAAGAAGAAAAAAAAAAAAGTTGAAATTTAAGGGAAAGGAGAATAAAAGCTTCAGGAGAACGATATAAAGTGAATATATAAGGGACATATTTACATGGAATCAAGCACTGAATGCACTGAAAAATAATGAAAAATAATGAAATTTCACATTTTCTATAGAAATTTATGGAGATGGCAGGCAGTTTGCGCTGCAGGACAAAAACGCTGCTGTTGATGAGAATTTGGATCACAAAAGCGCAAAAGCAGCGCAAAAGCAGCGCCAGTGGGCAATTGGCAATTGGCAATTGCGAACCGTTTGGAAACGAAGGACTTCAGAAGGAGAGAGTAGCAGTGGTAATATGCAAACGAGGGACGTGATAAAAGGAAGGACATTAAAGCGTAACGAGCGTAATAATAAACAGAAAAAGCGTTCATCTGAGAGGTTTGCAGAAACCATTTGGTTTCACTAAGAAAAAGGGAGATTTCACGGAAGAATTCGGTTTCAAACGAAGAAAAAAAAAAAAAAAAAAGGAATTGATGCGATATGGGGTAGTTCTAAAGAGTGTCTATGCGGTGTAACTGTTGGTGATTGGTTGGTGATGGTTTTTGCAGGTGGAGAGAGAGAGATTGATTACGGAGAAATCGATGAGCATTGGATATGCAATATAATCGAAAGGGCTGAACCGGAAGGGCTGAACTGTTAGCGCTCTCTGCCATGGTTCTCACATATACTCATTGGTTTCATTTGGAGCAAGGCCAGTGCAGTCCTCCTCAAAAGACTCCAAGATTCGCTAGCTCTCCATTGCGGAATTGCACCAGGTAATTGCTAAGATCATTCCATTTCTTGCCCATGATGAAAAAGAAGCACAGCGAGTGGAACACTGCCGAGAAACTGATTGCCAGTGTAGCGACAAACGTGTAAAAGATAAACACAGACGTGCCGGCTGCTTTCGTGAGCCACCAGTCCTGCTCGTAGCCCAGTTCCGATACAAGCACTAGAATAAACTTTTGAATCAACGATTCCGAAGGAGAAAAGAACGAAGACGACGACGACGACGACGACGACGACTTTGATAACAATGACGAGGAGATCCCGCCGACCTGCGGGGAAGACGTGGACGCAGCAGCAGCGGCGGCCGCAATAACGGCGGCTGCGGCAGCAGAAGCAGAAGACGATGAGGCAACACAACAAGAGGAGGCCGATGATGATGAGACAGATATCGAGCCAGCAGCAGCAGCGGCTGTTGAAAGAAAGTTTGCTGCCGCTGAGGAGGAAGAAGGTGCATAATATGGAGTAGCTTCTAGGCTTTGCTTAATGTAGGCCATTAAAGGAATATCGAGAAGTCCTGGAAATACCTGGTACTTGATGAGAACCCAGCTAAGCAGCCGAGAGATGAGGAAAGGAATGAGCGTAAGGCACAGTGCATGGACCATGCGTTGGTATAAAGGAATGGGACGGGTCTGAACACGTTCATAGACTCTAGGAGCCCGAGGAGGTCGAGGAGCCCTGTGCTGTTGCTGATGCTGTTGCTGATAGAGGAGTTGATGCTGTTCCTGTTGCAGCTCTTGCTCTTGTTGCAGTTCTTGCTGCTGCTGCTGCTGCTGCTGCTGCTGCTGCTGCTGCTGCTGCTGCTGCTCCTGTTGTAGCTGATGTTGCTCGTTCTCCAACTCTTGTTGTAGTAGTTGAGGTTGGTCTAGTAGCAGTTCCGCGTCGGGCCGACCATTGTAAGTTGGGTCGCGATGAACCATGTTGTTGGCAGCTGGATAGAGCATGTGTGCCTCGGTAAACTCCTGCTGGCGGTGGTTATGATATCTAGACATGTCAGAGAAAGGCTGAAGAGCTGAATGAGAGAGGGAGAACGGGGGTGGTTGCGTATGAACTTGTACGAAGAGCAGTGCGTGAAGTGGAAGGAAAGAGACGGAGGAAGCTTAAACCCATAAATTTCAGTCTGAAAATTGCCCTTGCCCTGCGCTTTTTTTAAATATTTTCAAGAAAAACCGGTAAAACCGAAGGTCAGAGAGGGCGTATAAGTCTTGAGAAGAGGGCCGGAGAGGGTCAGCTGTGTGATAATTGTGTCTGATGTCGTTGTTGGAGTTGTTGAAGTCGTTGAAGTCGTGAAGTCGATAATGTGGTGAAGCCGATAATTGTCGTTGTGTTGAGTTATGGTCGGTAATTAAAGCTTTCACCTTCCGATTGCTACTTGTAACGCAGTGCTTTCCTTGATCAGACCTTAATCAGACTTCGAACGTATTCTTTATATTTCTTTACTATTTATATTCATCAAGAGACCGCTCGATACAGCCGTTTTTGTATAGACCATATTGACCCATCACAACTCTACGTCCATCTGATGGCATCTGACTCAACAGTAGTAATCGTTAACCCCGTTGCAGCTTATTTGATATACTCCTTCAACCGTTGCAGACGCTCCACAGCTTCAACAAGCAAATGGTTGTCCTTGCAAACCGCAAATCGCAAATAGTTCTCGGCGATGTGTGCATTCTTCTTCGTGTAGAACTCAGTAGGAGGAATTGCAACCACTCCAAACTCCTTAATCAACCAGTATGCAAGCTTAAAGTCCTTAGCACGGCCTTCCGTCACGTCCGCAGGAAACTCATAGTCCTCAGGTAGTTGGACCTTTGAAAAGTTGACAAGCAAAAAGTATCCACCCTCAGGCTTCGTATAAGGCAATCCCAAGTCGTCCCACACTTTTGTAAAGATTGCATACTTTTCCTTGAACGACGCAACTTGGTCCTCATAATAAGTGTTAGTGCGTGCCTGGATCAGAGCGTTAGCCGTGGCATTCTGCAATGGTGTGTTAACGGTGAAACAGATTCGGGTATGAGCGGCTGCGACATATTTTATCAAGTCGGGATGGCCAATCAGCCAACCCACTCTCCACCCAGTAGCACTAAATGTTTTACCGGCGGATCCGACTGTCAGAGATAACCGAGCCAACTCTGGTGAGATTGTAGCAATGCGATGGAAGCTGGAGTAATGCAAACGGTCGTAAACCTCATCGGACAGGATAATGATATTATACTTGACAGCCAAATCGCCAATCTTGATGAGCTCCACTTCCGACAAAACTTTTCCAGTAGGATTTTGAGGAGTGTTGAGCACAATCATTTTGGTGCGAGGAGTGATTGTATCTTCCAACTCTTTGAAGTCAATAGTCCACTCCGCAGCAGAATGGGTTCGCTCAGCATCGTCCTTAGGAGGATGCAAAGGGACGTACTTGACCACTCCACCGGGCAGCTGAATGTTTGAAATATATTGATCAAAGAATGGTTCAAAAACAATTACCTCATCGCCTTGATCAAGGAACGCCGTGAATGCACTATACATGCCCTCATTGGCACCAGCAGTCACCACGATCTCGGTATCAGGGTTGAGTGTACGACCAAAAAACGGCGAGTAGGAATCAGCAATGGCCTGCTTGAGAATCGGCAATCCTCTCGTAGGAGCGTACTGATTCAAGGCCGCAGTGTCGAGGGCCTTTTTAGCGGCATCAATGGCAAACTGTGGAGGAGAGTAGGAAAAGAATCCTTGACCGAGGTTGACAACTTTCTTACCAGATGCAGTCTCCACAGCAGCAGCAGCCTCATTAATGATGCTCCAGACATCTTTGGATTGGCCCGCAACGTGGGAAGAGGGCTTCGGGAGCGGTTTGAAGTGTTGGGTCATGGCAGATAAGAGTCTGATTGAGCGGGAAGATGGTTTAAATAGACTTGGGCGCAGTAATAGGGAGGTGAAGGGCATGAAGATCAAGTTCAATTGAGTGAGGAAAGTGTCGGAGAAAAAGAAGAAATGGAATCAACGACGTTAAATGATGCAATTAATATTCGCAGTGGTCGTGAACAAGAGTCACACTAAATTGCGAATCCAATCTTTGCTTATTGTAATAGACCTTGAGACATAGTACTTGTGACCTGTGACCTGCGACCTACAACTTAAGATTTACGACCTACGACTTAGTATTCTTACATAACTATCTCCACCAATGACCACAACTTTTCACTTGTAACTTTCCACTTTCCTTGGACTTTCCATCTTCCTTCACCAGCCATGATGCTTCTACTCCAATGAAAATGAGTCTGCTACTCCGGAAGAATGCCGTTTCAACCCTTCCTCCTCTATCAAAATGGCCTCCAGTAACTTCAGCAAAATCAAAACTATGGTGCAAACCACACTACATTCAATACATTAAAAAGCACCTTGATCCTCTACAGCTGGCGATCCAGCGGGTCACAAACCCTGCCACGCTAGAAAAGATCAAGGAAATCAACGATATACTTAAGCTAGCAAAGAATTCTAGGCAGATAAGCCTGCCAAATGAGCAAGAACTGCTGGCTTCATCCGCGGAACTTTGGGCAAAGCTCATGATCCAGACGTATACCAGCAAAATCCAAGACCCCAATCTGCCCCGTAAGAAGCGAGTCCAGCGGTTGAACAATGAAATTCGGATTCAAACGGTGCCAAGTGAGCTGTTTGAAGTGCTGCTGGACCTGGCCACTACTGGCCACAGTGAAAACAAGTGGACGCCGTTCGATCTGTTCTGGGGCCCTATTGCCGGATCTCCACTAGCACTTGAAATCGTTCCCGAACTTATTACCCGAGCATTGATTGCATCCCCCCATATTGCGTTTGATATCCTTCTGCGTATTGACAATGATGAATTCTTTCCTCAGCTTTATGGTGAGGACCACGCTCAGCATCGATTTTTAAAAGCGCGGTATTCTAAGAGCATCATCTGTGGCCTAAACGCTTTTCTACATTTGCTCATGCAGCCCGAGTTCTTCATTGACTCGCACAGTCGTATCAGTAAACACTGGAATCTCATGTATGAAGCTCTTGACCAGCTGAATCGCAATATTGAGCAAATAACTTTGCTTCCCGCCGTTGCACAAACTCTCACTCAACGAATCCCGAGACACGCGTTTGCAGACTTTTACGCCATACTACTGCTATGTAAAGCCAACCTCCAGAGCACACATCTCAGAGGCCTTCCAGAACAGCTGTTGTTTAACGGCTCCGATGCTGAAAAATCACTGGTACTCAATGCCGATAAGCTTCTGGCAGCCAACAAAACTGTCACCACCGCTAACGATTCCGACACGCCCCACAACACCAAATTGGATCCGACGTTTTCACTTAAAACTTATACAGCTATACTCAATTTCTTGGGCAGAAAAAGCCAAAAGACGGATGCTGACCATGCGACGGCTACGTGGATCCTCGACAACATTGTAAGTAAGCACGCAGTACAACCTGCAAAAATGCAACAGGTGCTAGAAATAGTTTTGAGACGGGCTGCGGATTTCGGAGACATGGCCGAAGCAGCTGCCATTTACGAGTACATGATTCAAAAGAAAGGTAACGACAATGGCCTCGAAGATGGAGATAAAAAAGACCTGCCGAATCGTACTGATGTGGAGCCGACTATTACCACCTACTCAAGTCTCTTTCGTGGGTTCCGGCTTCTGGCACCTACAATTGGGGACTTCCGATGTTTTGAAGTGCTCTCACTTATCCATTTAAAAGGTTTCTCTATCCCGCCTTTTCTATGCACGGAGATTCTTGCGCTCGTCAATGACCGGTACCATGGTATTGTTGTATATGACTTTTACAAGGCTTACTTTGGGTCTCGCTTTTTAGGGGATTTAGGGCTTGAGGAGTATTTCGAAATGTTGTATGTGCCTGATATTGAGAAACCGGACTATGTGCCTTGTATTCACCCTGTGACGGCAAAAGTGAAAGTTCCAATGAGAAAACCAAAATCAAAATCAAAATCAAAATCAAAAACGGCTGCTGCTGAATTGGTGCATGATGAGTTCCATGAATTCAATTCTGTAGCGCTGGCGATCATGTATTCGGCAACGCTTAGATCTGTCTCTACAATTAACCAGGTTCTTGAACTTTACAAGCGGTTCCGGGAGTCCCTGTTGACGGCTCCGGATGGGCTTCCAGGTGGCATTGCAGGGGGGCTCCTTCCAGGGCCGCCGACGAGCTACCTGTCAGTGTATGATTACTTTATATCGACGCTGTGTGAGAAATTCAATACGACCGAGTCATTATCTCTTGCCAAATCGATACTTGAGGACATGACAGAAACCGTGCTTCTTCCTTCCATTCCTTCCTCTTCTCCTTCTTCTTCTTCTTCTTCTTCTTCTTCTTCTTCTTCTTCTTCTTCTTCATCTTCTACTTATTCATCCGTTCCTTCTTCTGCTTCTTCTTCATCCGATTCTCCATTTCAATTTCCGCGCATTACAGTCGCAGCCGAGCTACTACGAAGGCCCTATAAATACACAGGCCAACAGTTGCGCTGCTTTCCGACCTTGATTAGGTCTCTTTGTGAAAAGGGAAACGTCCCCCAGGCGCAGCAAGTGCTGGATTTGGCGTTGCAAAGTGTTGGGCCTACGTTTGTGAGTGGGGATTGGTTTATGCCGTTTGTAATGTATTATTTGCAGAGAGGTGGTGGTGGTGGTTATGGTGGTGCTAATAATTATGGCGTTGACAACCATTCTCCATATAATCTTGGAATGGCTGGAAAATGGGTTCAGTACGCGAATAGCATGGGAGCCCAGATAAGAACTTCTAGCGCTGAAGGCGGGAATGAAGAATTGGGTAGAGCGGTCATGGTGTATAAACAGCAGGTGGAGTTGGAAGAAAATTCAGCAACAGTAACAACAACAGGAGCAGCATCGTGAACATGAATCCAAAAATATGAACAAGTTTAATGAACTTGTATCAACTTGTATAGCATTGTAAAATTTTAAATCCTTTTATTATTAAGTCACTTTGTCCTTTGGACTTATAATAGAATTGTCATGAATAATAATATATAGTATACATCTTAGATGATCTTACTGTATATGAAAAATACATATATACCCAGTACGTATTGTATGGATGAAATCTCATAAAGAATACAGTAAACCAGTAAACCAAAAACAGTCTACTACGAAGGACCCCTCATAGCACCACCAGCAATACACAAATTTCCCTTCATAAACTGAACCCGATAAACCGGCGTCCTTCGCGTATTATAAACAACCATATGGTCCACCGTAGCAGTCACTTCCCGTTTCCGACGTCCTTCTAAATCAACCAACTTCCCACTGTTGTTGTTAGGATCGTTCGGCCCTGAGCCATTGGACGCAGCTCCAGCTGGACCACCTGCCCCCCCGGCTCCAGCAGCGTTCATATTTGGTCCTGATTTACCATGCCCAGAATTGAATCCGGGCCCAACACCTGGTCCACCGTTCAAAGAGGCAGCCCCGACAGGTTTCAACCCACCAACACTACCTCCTCCTCCTCCTACTCCTCCTGTGGTTCCTGCTCCTGCCGTATTTGCAGCCGCCGCCCCAGCACCAGTTCCATCACCTACCACATATACTTCAGGCTCAGCCCCTTGATCAGCCGTCATTTTTCGAATATCCCATACTCTGACCGTACAATCGGAGCCCGCCGACACCAGCACCAACCCCCCAGCACTGCCCTCCTTTGAGAAAGCCAACGAATAAATACTACACTTGCCATGGCCCCTCATTACTTTGAGACGACGGCCTGATCCTAAATCCCATACCTGGATTGTATTGTCGTCTCCAGCGGTGGCTAGCCACCGCCCATCCGGCGAGATAGCCGTACAAGTGACTGGCCCACTGTGACCAGAAAACACGCGCACTGAGGCCCCGCTGTTCACGTCCCACATACGGCAGGTCTTGTCGCTGGATCCTGTCACAATGTAGGTCCCGTTTGGATGGAAACTGACGCAGTCGACGTCGCTGAGGTGGCCTGCAAATATTCGAAGCGGGTAGATATGGTCGCAGCTCCAAAGGCGGGCGGTTTGGTCGTGCGACGCTGTTGCAAAGTAATGCCCAAAGGGACCAAACGTAACGTCCCAAACTGGACTATTGTGGCCCTTGTAAGATACAAGTGCAGAATAGGTGTCCATGGACCATAAGCGTACTGTTTTATCTTCAGAGGAGGATAAGAGGTACCTGTTATCGGGACTAAACGAGAGACCATAGACCGCACCAGCATGTCCTACCAGCCTTTTACTGGCCGACGGTTCATCAGTTTTGAGCACCCCTTGGAGGTTGTCGCCCTTGAGGCTCCATACTTTGACAAAGCTATTTGAAAAGCCGGCGGCCACGAGGGCTGAGTCAGAAGAAAAGGTCAGGTTATTGAGGTCATCGTTTGTGTTGTGGAAAGTGTACATGGAGACACTTGGTAACGAAGTTTGAACTGGCCCTAATAGTTTAAGTCTTGACCGTGACTCTGTCACGGCCCTTACTTCTGCGAGCACATCTGCTGGTTTATACTGGGGGAGAGGTAAAGACGATCTCAGAGGGGAGTCTGATTCTTTATCATTTAGTTTACGAAAGTCCGCCATAAGAGTGCCACTGGTGATGCTAGTACTTCTTAGAGGCGAGAGAATGCCATGTTTTGAGTCTTCGTTATCAGCCGTTTCAAGAATCATTTCCACGTCCTTTTCAAACCCGGGGTCTAACGGTAATTTGCCAAGCTTTACCGACTGCGAGTTAAAAGAGTCGAGCCCCGTTTGCGGGTTGTTGTTCGTTGTCGACGCCGATGACCCTGGGAGCCCTTCATCTTGGTCCAAGAGCAGTCCGTTTTTGAACCGACTAGGTCTTTGTGTCGTAACTTTTGCGTAAATATGCTTCGATAGGATGTGAGTGATGATGGATCCGCCATCACCTTTAATTTCACTCAGAAAAAACAGCAAAAGGTCAAATGTCGTTCTCGACATCTTGACTGTATATTTGGACTCTTGAAACCGTTTTGCAAGTTCGTTTGATGTTACGTTTGACGCGGCTACTGCCATTGAACCAAGTTCTTGGAGGTCGTGATTGTGTAGCACGGCATGTTGCGGGGCAAACTCTTCGAAGAACAATCGAGCATTGATGAGCTGCTGCTTCGCAACGAGATCCAGATACAAATGGACAAACACTGGGTAAAGTATCCTTCTAAGCTCCGGTTTATACAAGTCTAGGGAGTTATCAGTCCATTCACTAAGAATCTGGTACGCTCTCCAATTAGCATGTTTCGCCGGGTGTATATTTTTTGGTCGGCCCATTGGTCCAGCCACGGGCCCACCAATTGGAATTGACCCGCCGGGCACAGGTATCGAGAGGGGGACATTAGCGGCACTCGGGATGTTTCCAGATTCAGTCGCAGTTGGATTATTGAGAGTTACAGCTGGAGTAAAAGTTTTTGCGCTTTCTAACCGAAATTCCGCCTCAGTTCTACTGAATCCCTTTTTTCTAATATAATCCAGGACAAAGGTAGTTGTGCCTGGAAAGTTATTAGCAGGTGGAGGTATTTGTTGTTGATGTTGTTGCTGTTGTTGTTGCTGTTGTTGTTGGAGTTGATGAAGTTGTTGTTGGTGGTGGTGCTGCTGTTGGAGTTGAAGTTGTTGCTGCAGCTGGAGAGAAGGTAATCTTACAGGCAACTGACTGCTGTTATTGTTGTTGCTGTTGTTTTGGTGAGATTGTGGTGCTGTTGGAGTGTACATTTTGCTGTTTTCACCTGGATTTGGTGCCATTTGACTATGAGATCCTGCAGTTGGAGATAGAAGATCGCGATGGTTTTGGTTTTTGGCTTTGGCGCACTCAAAAAAAAAAAAAAGTGCTGAAATGTTGGAAATGGTGATTATGTAAGCGAAAATAAATGAAATGACCCGACCCGAAAAAGAAAAAAAAACACGACCCGACTTCAATCGGACTTCAATCGGACTTCAGTCGGACTTCAGTCGGGTATGATTTCAAATTCGTGAATTACCCGTCACGAAAGTTCAAACCGTCAACTTAAAAAATGAAAAAAAAAAACCCACAAAAAAAACCCACAAAAAACTGAATTCTTCTTTCCTTTCAACGACGTTTGTTACCACTCGCAATCGCAATCGCGGCTCTTTCTCTCCGCCCACAACCTCAAAGACCATGGGAAAAGACCACGACGTCCCCACGAACGACCATTCGTTTGGTATGTGTATTGCACTGCTGTCAAAGCAGCGCTAGCTTAACTGGCCGTTAACCCTCTCCTACTTTTTTCTTTTTTGCTTGCTGACCTTCTGGAATAAAAAAAGTACCTGACTCTGCCTCGAGTGATTTGGATGTACCCCTTGTGAATGCCAATGGTGCGCAAACAATAATGGAGTCTGACAGTTTGGACGCGTCGACGAGTAGCACTAGCACTAGCAGCACCGGCTCTGCTACTACTAGCACTGCTACTAGCTCTCCTAAACTGGAGCGCACAAATTCAATTAGTTCAATCAACTCGCTAGACGATAGCTCCTTTTCAATCCCTTTGGAACGACTTACAATGGTCGATCTCCTCGACTCCTTGTCAATGGGAACTCATATCACCAAAAAAATAGTCCGCAAACAAGGTGATGTGCTCAAAACAATGGCCCTCCGTCAAAAGGACCGATATGAAGATGACATTGAAAAACTGAGACGCTCCGTCCTCCGCAGAGTCGATAAGCTAGAGGATAAGCTCTCGAGCGCGACTTTTGTTTCTACTACCGAAAAGCTTACCTTCAGCTTATCGCTGGTTAATGTGTTTTACGCAGGGTACCTTATAGGAAACCATCCAGATTACTTTCACCTCTTTTATACTGTAGAGCTGATTCTCCTGCTCCCTATTCGGTTCTACACCTATCGCAAGAAAGAGTACCAATACTTTCTAGCCGACCTGTGCTACTTTGTCAACGCATTGTGTTTGGTCTACATTTGGCTGCTACCAGCCTCCGAGCCCCTATTTATCAGCTGCTACGCCTTGTCCTTTGGCACATTATCCTGGGCAGTCATAACATGGCGCAACTCGCTCGTTTTGCACTCCATCGACAAGACAACTTCTTCCTTTATTCACATTTTGCCACCAACCGTTTTTCATGTCATTACCCACGGACTCGACAGCGATTTCAAGAAGGCAAGGTTTCCGGGCGCTGACCAAGTCGAGAGCTGGCGATTCGTAAACGGCGTAGTCTGGGCTTCTCTCGCGTACTTATTTTGGCAATCGCTTTACCATTACTTTATTACGCTCAAACGAAAGGACAAGATCAAGGCCGGGAGAGCGACCAGTTTCGAGTACTTGAGAAAGTCGTATGGCGGCACAGGTGTGGGAAAGTTTGTTAATGGCTTGCCTGAACCGTTGCCCGTGGTAGCATTTACGCTGATTCAGTACAGCTACCAGATGCTGACCATGTCGCTATGCCCCTTGTGGTACGCTAGCAAGCACCTGTCGGCTGCGTTTATTACCTTCATCTTTTTCTGGGCCTCCTACAACGGTGCCACTTACTATATTGACATTTTTGGCAAGCGATTTCAGAAGGAATTAATCAAGCTACAGGCCGAAGTTGGCGAATGGAAGAAAGAAGCGTCGACTCCAGTGGCTGAGAAAGAAAAAGACGAAGAGGAAGAGGAGGAAAAAGACGAAGAGGAAGAGGAAAAGGACAAGAACAAGGAAGAGGCTTCTTAGTAACTGAATTTGTAACGTGTAACGAATAATATAAAAACACATCTATATACTAATAAATATACAAGGCGAGAGGACCGGCCTATTGATCCTTCTTCTCAGCAATCTCCTTAGCGGCAACCAATTGCTTGACAGTAGAAATACGATCAGGAGTTAAGGGATGGCTGTGGTGGTAGGCGCTGTAGAACGGGTCCGCTCTTTGCACACTCAAGTTTTCCTTGGCTAGACCCGCAAGAGCTGTACACAGATCGGGACCGTAATTGAGATTTGTGGCATAAGCGTCAGCCTCGTACTCGTGTTTACGAGACAGCACGCTCGAAAAGAAGCCCATTACACATTCAATAGGCTTGAGGATATCCATAAACAGCATGAATCCAACCACAATGGGCTGGTGTGCCACGGGAGGGAACCCAAACGAAGTGTAGAAGGACGTGTTTCTAAAAAAAGCACTAAAAGTCAAAAAGATCAGTGAAATGTTGGCCTGTGACAGTAACAAGGTCTTGACCAGGTGAGACTTGGCCCAGTGGCCAATTTCGTGGGCAATCACTGCAAGAATCTCGTCCTCAGTGGCAGTTTCAACCAGAGTATCAAACAAAACAATGCGCTTGCTCCAAGGCATGCCCGTAAAGTACGCATTGGAATGAGACGAGCGCTTGGAACCATCGACGAGGAATAACTGAGTGAGAGGAAAGTTGACCTGCCTGGCAAGATCTTCGATACGAGTCTTCAAAGTTCCGTCTTCCAGAGGAGTGAACTTGTTGAACAGGGGCATAATAAGAGAAGGAGCGACAGACATCATGAAGATTTGAAGAGTAAAGAAGAATCCCCACAGGTACAAGAAGAACGAGTCACCAAAGGACTCGACAATCTTGACAAACGCAGCCATGACGGGAATACCAATCGCCAAACTTAGTAACTGCTCCTTAAAAAAGTCTGCAATAAAGATAGATTTGGTCTGCTTGTTAAACCCAAACTTTTCTTCCAAAACAAACGTGGAGTAGTACTTGAGAGGCATGGACACGATGGAGGACAAGACCTGCATACCCAAAAAGAGCACAATTGACTGGGGGGTAGAACCAATAAACCACGATGGAGCGTATTTAGCAAGAAAGGTGCCAGAGAGGGCAAACAGTTTGGGCAGGACGTTAAAATGGAGGGTAGATACATTGAGGAAGAAATCGTAGGCACTAGAAAACAGACCAAACTGTGACTTTGCAATCTGATACTTTTGAGCCTTTACAAATGTCTCTTTGGCAGCAGCATCATCTGAGACATCAGGCTTGTCATTGAGCAAAAACAGGTGCTGACGGTAGTTCAAGTAGGTGTCGAATATGTAGTGGCCTGCGGTAAAACCAAGAACGAGGTTCTTCCAGTTGAATCCAGGGCTATCTGCCACAGTTGCGAGGCGCTGTCAAAGTGTTAGAGTGAGTGTGATTGTGATTGTGTGATTGTCGCAGGAGGGATTCACTTACACCAAAGAAATCCATTGTAGTTGAAGATGGAGATGAAGGTGATGGAGAAGATGGAGAGATCAGAAGTCAGAAATATTTTTAATTTTATTCAACGTGTCATATGGGTTGGGGTTATTTACTACGTACTGTACAGTGTACTGTACCGGGTACGTTCTTAATTACTATGGGGCACCGAGACGAACCCGTCAGTCAACACGACTCCGTAAAAGGCCAAAGCCAAGAATCCGATCATGTTGGACGCGACCGAGACCCCATGAAGCTTCTTGAACCGTTGGTTGAGCTTGAACATATCAGCCGAGGGCTCCGGGTCCTTGCACGACTTGCCGTCAATGACCTCCTGCTGTCGGCGGGCCTCCATGACCTGCCGGGTCTTTGGGGAAAGAACAAGCAGGTTCAGCAGAGACGTCAAGAAGACGATTGCCAAAGTCGCAGTCGCAGTCTTGGAGGTGTTCTCAAAGTGGACGGGCTTGGAGATGAGCAGAAAGGTCGAGAGCAGGGTCTGAAGGGAAAAGTAGACGGGAAAGACTCTTGACTGGAGATTGCTGAATTGCTGGTATGGCAAGGTCTTGAAGGCGATGATCCCAGCGAAGAAGCTCTGGTAAGTGACTGAACCAAAGAGAATAGAGTAGGCTAGAACATGGTACGGAGCTAGGGTGGACAACGTGCTAAGAATGGTCATGATGGTAACTTTTGAGAGGTAAGTAGGGTGGAAGTAGGGTGGAAGTAGGGCGAAAGTAGAGTGGAAGTAGGTCTGGAGGAGGTGAATAGCAAACGTCGTTGAATATCAAAGCCATTTTGTAATAATTGCACTCTCTCCCAATTAGGGTGCAACTGAAGATTAAAATCAGGCGACACAATTTACGACTGAATCATAAAACAAACTATTCATTTTATATGTACATGGTCAATAGTCTAACGCTGACTGGCGGCAACGGCGCTTTGCAGAGCATCTAAACGCTTCTTCAAGAAGGGGCGCTCTTCCACAATACGGAGCTGTGTGTTGGTGGCCTCCGCCAAACACAAGTGCTGCACCATCTCAGGAACTGTACGCGCGAGCTCTACAGATCTCATAAGGCAACCGTACGCTTCCTTAATCTGCTGGTTCTGAAGATATACCTGGGCGAGTGTGGCGTTAGCAACGTCACTCAGGGGGTCCAGAGTCACTGCCTTGAGACACAAAACAATGCATTCATCAACGGCGTTTGACGATTGGAAGAGAACAAGTGCCTTGTTGACAAGAGGCAATACGTTGAACGCATTCTTGCTCTTCTTTCCAAGCTCAAGCGCTTTTTCGAATTTCTCGACTGCAGGTCCGAATTTCTTCTGGTCCATGAGAATCTCACCGAAGTAGTTGGCCACGTCGGCTGAGTCGGGGAACTTGCGCTCGAGGTCTTCAAACTGCTCAACGGCCTTTGCAATGTCGCCCCCACGGTAGGTTGTCACACCGAGCTGGATATGCGCTAGGACAAAGTTAGGGTCAATGCTAATACACTTTTCGTAGTCGGCAGCGGCATCAGAGAGCTTTCCAGTGATAAATTCGACCTGTGCGCGGTGATAGTAACTGTCAGGGGAATCAGGGCTTAATTTAATGGCGTTTTCGTAGTCAAGTTTGGCGGCAGCAACGTTACCGTCGTCCATAGACATGTTGGCACGAGCAATGTAGGCAAGGGCGGTAGGCTCAAGGTCAATACTGGTCTTGACGTCCTCCAGACCGGCAGCAGTGTCGCTAGTAAGGAACTTGAAAATGGCGCGGTAAGTGTAGGCAAGGTTAGCGTGGGTAGCATTCTTTTCAATGGCCTGATCAAAGTGGGCAAAGGCCTGCTCGTAGGACTCGATGCTCTCTACGTTGAGAGCGTCGAAAGCAAGCTTAATTTCATAGTCACCAGAATCAGCAGGGGCAGTAGCAACACCTTCAGGGAGCACACGAGACGAAAAGGAACGGAAAAACGCAGATATGGCAGCAGCAGTGGGCAATTTCTTAGGGCGAGTAGCGTAGATCGAGGCAGCTTCACGTTCAGCTTGAGTTTTAAGCACGCGATCGACGGCGGTATTGAGGGAGCCGTCCTTGAAGTCTGAGAGAATTAGGGCGGAGGTATAGTCAAACAGCGATTCCGAGTAGTTTTCAATCTTTTCATAGGCGGCAGCTCTACGCAAAAGACACTTTTGGTAGTCGGGCTTAAGCTCCAGAGCAGCAGAAGTCTCCTCAATGACCTTGTCAAATTGTTGGAGACTGGTGTAGCAGGCGGCACGATTCGAGTGGAAAATGGGGTCGTTTGCGCACAGGATGGCCTTGGAATAGAGGTCCAGGGCCTTTTCGTAAGACTTTTTAGAAAAGTACTCGTTACCAGCAAGCTTGAACTGGTTCGCCAACTGCTTGCGATCGTCTTCTGAAAGAATCTTGACGGCGGCAAAGTCGGCGATATCGGGGTATTCCACAGACTGGTTTTCGTCCTTGATAAGATCGAAACCAGCAATAGATGCCGACTTCTTAGCTTCTGCTTCACGCGCCTTTTTCAGCTTCTTCTTGTCGTGCTTTGTGAGTTTTTTGGCCTTCTTATCCTTAGGCTTGCTGTTGCTGCTGTTGCTGCTGTCATCAGTGATACTGTTAGTGTAGTAATAGTATGCGCCGGCACCGGAGCCCACAACAACGACGGAGCCCACAATTACGGCAGCCTTGTGCGTGGCCACGAAGCCAGTCACCTTGTCCCATACGGAGGTCTGCGATGCCATTTTTGATGATTGCGATGGTCTTAGAGAAGTAAGAAAACTTTTCAGTTTTTTCATGACATCCCGTGAGGAGCACGTTAAATCAGGGTAAGGAGTATCTGGTGATAGCTTATTGGCTGGTGCAGTCAGAAAAAGCGGCATAAAAGTTATGATAAAAATAGGCTAATCACTAAACTAGTGATAAAAGAAAGCATAAAAGTTAGGATGAAAATAGGCTAATCACTAAACTAGTGATAAAATAAAGCATAAAAATTAGGATAAAAATAGGCTAATCATTAAACTAGTAATAAAATAAAGCATAAAAGTTAGGATAAAAATAGGCTAATCATTAAACTAGTCATAAAACAAAGCATAAAAGATGATACAAACGCAATCACGAAATAAATCACAGAATATGAATAATCATAAAATCTATCATAAAATCTATCATAAAATCTATCACAAAATATCTCCCAATCTTTTAAACCATCAGCGCATTCGCATTCCCCACGGCCGTTGCAATTGCTTTCTCCTATAACAAAAGGCACCCGACGACGGCGAGAGAACGACTACCACACTACTCTGCAAATACGACACGACGCATGCCTTATATACCTTCTGAGTCCCATACCCAACGACAACCGCTAGACATATGGCAGGAAGACACATTTGCCTCGCTCTCCGAAGAGGTCGAAGGCATTCGCAGAACCCTTGAAATGTACGCCAATGCCCGCCCAGTCTCGAGCTACTACGATAATGGAGAAGAAGAGCTTGAGCGTGACCAGGAGGAGGAGCGACTGAATAGGAACCGCCATTTACGACCAACCACCACAACGGCAACGACGACGACTACGACTACGACGACTATGGACGACGAAACATTGCTAAGTGATTGGGTAGGCACAACGACTTCTAGCTCAAGGTTCCGCCCTGAAAACTTGGGCTTCCCGGATGGGCGGCGAAGGACCATTGTGCGTAGGAACAGGCCCAGTAGGCTCTCGCAGGCATTGTCTGCTACTTCGGAACACAGTGACGGAGGAAACCGCTATCAATTCATACTCAACGGCGAAGCCCCAACCGCAGCCACAGTTACCAGTGAAGAACTGGATCGTATTGACAATGAAGACTATGAGTTGCTGTCATACCTGAACGGCAGCACTCCACTGTCGCTACCCGAATTTAACTTCGAAGAGGTGCCCGGCGACGACGACGACGACTACGGCAGCCAAAGAACGTTTGTGCGGCGATTGTTGCAGCCTCAAGGCAATGGCATATCATGGCTGCTCGCAGAAATCAGGCAGGCGGGCACTTCCAGGCGGCGGTCGCGGCTGTCAACAATGACAACTGCCAGTGAGAATAGGACTATTCACAGCCAGATCTCAAGTGCTTTTGAACAAATAGAGGCGGAACGGTCAGAACTTTTGGGGACTATGCGACGTAACCAAGAACGTCTGCTCAACGGTGCGGACGAAGAAGAAGATGACGATGACGCCATAGAGGATGGAGGGATGAGTGACACTACGGTTACTCCCAGTTCGGCGCTATTAACGGAGTCTGTGGTTAACAGGCAGGTCCAGTTTATGCTGCAGCTCCAACGGATTCAGGAACAGATTGGAGTGGAGCTAGATAGAGTCGAGGTGGGCGACAGGGACCAGCTATTTCAACTGCCGACGTCCGAGGAGCGGCATACTTTTCAGAGGCTCTCACGAAACTACGAAAACAGTTTTCGAGATGCCACTTCAGAAGACATTGTGCCCCCAGTATTTGAACCAATTAGGTCGGATATGGGGTCCTCCTCTTTGCTGTCCAATCGACCGCATCGCACTTCTGCCGGAAGTACCAAGCTGATGATGGCCAAAAGTGTTAAACATGAAATGCAGAGCAAGGCCGTCTCGTGGGTACGCGGCGGAGTTGAATTCAGCGGGCGAATCATTGACCCAGGGAGTCTCTCTGCGGATATTCTTGGTGGCCACAAGGCCTCGTTCCAAGTCTGCTGGGTGGACGCCGAGAAAAACGAAGTTAGTTGCACGTTGAGCAAGAGCGATGGATCGCGAGAAACCCACGAGCGATGGCGAGGTGAAATGCTGGAAGGACCGCACGATGGACGAGCAGACCATACGCACAAGCTCTATAACCTCACATCGCACTGGCAGCAGCTATATCCAAACCATACGCTCAACGGAACAAGCATGATGTGGAAGGTGCAGGGCGCCACAGCGGCCGGTCTTCTTGAGCTCAAGGGCTCGCCACATGCGCAGGATCCTCTCGAGTACGCGAGCCCACGGGAAATGCAAGCCAAGGCTGTGCGGGATTACGTCTGGCTCCTCCTGACCCCCGAGATCCTTTGCAGCGAGGGTTCCAGGGAACGTGAACGTGAACGTGAACGGCAGCGTGAAAGACAGCTGCTGCTATCAGTGAGGCGAAGCGATGGGTCTCTTGAGGGGTGCATTGGCCAGGCAGGTCGAATGGGCCGACCGGGTGCCGACACGAAGCTTGTGTGCATGCGACCGTCCCGTACCAGCATCCGGGGCCTTTTACCTGACATAAGCCTAAGGTGAGTGTATATGTAATAATAGAACAAATATTACTAATTATCATGATCCTCGGCTATACGGCGGGCACGTTCCGTTTAAATGACAATTTCAAGTACAGGTGTAAAAAAGCCCATTCCCCCGCAGAAAACGTATATAATCTCAGCCATTGGCCTTTCTCTTTCGTTCTTTTTTTTTTACTTCTTCTTCAAACATCAGTTCTACAATGCTCTCAAGGTCTATCGCGAGGTTCTCAAACCCATCTGCTCTGTCACAAGCGTCTCGCGTGTCGCGGCTGTCGCTTCGTCTCAGCTCTACCGCTGCTAAGCTACCCGAAGGCTACGCCGAG
This sequence comes from Geotrichum restrictum, assembly GCA_030563985.1. Taxonomy (NCBI): domain Eukaryota; kingdom Fungi; phylum Ascomycota; class Dipodascomycetes; order Dipodascales; family Dipodascaceae; genus Geotrichum; species Geotrichum restrictum. The sequence continues at coordinate 22,124 of JAJMKT010000088.1, read as the reverse complement.
GATGCTTCAAAGGGCCCCATGCTGAGGTTCCAGGACTCTCTCCCTAGGTTGCCCGTTCCTACTCTCGAGGAAACGGCAGTCAAGTACCTCCGATCTGTGATTCCTATCACCAATCAGGTGGAATTCGCAAAGACCGAGTCCGCTGTCAAGGATTTCATCAGGCCTGGCGGTGTGGGCCAGCAATTGCAAAAGAAGCTGGAAGCCAAGGCTGCCGACCCCAACACTAAGAATTGGCTGTATGAGTGGTGGAATGACGGTGCCTACATGACCTACAGAGACCCTGTGGTTCCCTACGTGTCGTACTTTTACTCGCACAATGACGACAAACTGCGCAAGGACCCGGCTACTCGGGCGGCAGCTATTTCAACTGCCGCCCTGTCGTTCCAGGCCCAGGTCCAAAGTAAGACTCTCGAGCCCGAGTACATGAAGAAACTGCCTTTATGTATGGATTCGTACAAGTTCATGTTCAATGCTTCACGCGAGCCCATTCCTGGCCGCGACGAAGTCACCATCTACGACGGGACTAAGCATAAGCATATTATCGCGATTCGCAAAAACCGGTTTTTCAAAGTACTCCATGAAGTGGATGGCAAGCAGCTGTCTACTGCCGAGCTCAAGGCACAGTTCGACAAGATCTACGCAGCCACCAAGGACCAGCCCAAGGGCATTGCTATTGGTGCGCTAACTTCTGAAAACCGCGACAAGTACGTCGAGTTCCGCGCGCAGCTGTTGGCTGCTTCCCCTGCAAACAAGCAAGCCCTTGAAGACATTGAGGCTTCTTCGTTTGTCGTGTGCTTGGACGATGCCAAGCCCGTTACGAGAGAGGAGCGTGCTCATCAGTACTGGCACGGAGACGGGCAGAACCGGTTCTACGACAAACCCCTTCAGTTCATTATTAACGACAATGGTACCTCGGGTTTCATGGGCGAGCATTCCATGATGGACGGTACCCCCACGCACAGAATCAACGACTATGTTTGTGATGTTGTATTCAACAACAAGGTTGACCATGGTGCTCCCGCTTCCGAGAGCCGCGCCCTGGCTAACCCCGTTGAAGTCAAATTCGCTGTCAATGACGAGGTAACTAGTGCCGTAAAGACGTCCATTGAAGACTTTAACAAGGTCATTGGAGAGCACGAGCTTGCTGTTTTTGCCTTCAAGGGCTACGGCAAGAACCTCATTAAGAAATTTAAGGCCTCTCCTGACGCGTACGTCCAGATGCTCATTCAGCTCGCATACTACAAAAACTTTGGCGTTTGCCGTCCTACGTACGAGTCGGCTGCTACGCGTCGGTTCCAGCTAGGGCGCACGGAGACTTGTCGGTCAGTATCTGTTGAGTCCGTCGACTTTGTCAAGACTATGGAGAACCCGTCAGCTACGGTTGAGGATAAGATTGCCGCCGGGCGCAAAGCATTCGTGGCCCATGTCAAGTACATTAGCGACGCCTCAGATGGTAAGGGTGTAGACCGCCATTTGTTTGGTCTTAAGAAGCTGTTGGACCCTAAGCAAGAGGTGCCTAGTATCTTCCAAGACCCCACGTTCTCGTATTCCAGCTCTTGGTACCTGTCGACCTCGCAGCTGTCGTCCGAGTTCTTTAACGGATATGGGTGGTCGCAGGTGATTGACCAAGGATTTGGGCTTGCGTACATGATTAACGGAAACTCTATCCAGGTGAACGTTGTGTCGAAAAAGCTTGGAGCGGACCGCATGCGGTACTTTTTGGAGGAGGCTGCTGAGGACATGGCAGAGGTATTTTCTAGCGAGTTGACCAGTGTCCCTAAGATCTAAGCAGATCTAAGCTGCCATTAGACGTCGTGAAGAAGATGTAAGTAGTTTTTTTTTTGAAGTCATTTTTAAGCATTTTTTTCAAATTTTGATATTTTTCATGATGGCTCACAAACACCTGTGATTACATAAAATTCACGTATTTTAATTACACACGCGCACACGCGAAAAAGTCCTAAAAAAACAAACCTCCAAAAATTAAACAAAAAAAAATTACAAATTTCAAATTTAAGGCCTTCTTTAGCTACTGGCAATCACAATACACAATGAATCAACAACAAAAACAACCGCCACGCCGTGTACCAAGACACAACCCATCCGCCACCGCGTCTACACGGATCCCGAACTCACGTCAACCAACGGCACCGTCAGCAGCAGGACACGCAGCACGTCAGGTTAGCGGAACTACTACTACATCCAACACGCGCGCAAATGACTGGCAGCATCACGGCTACCAAGGTCAAAATGCAGTATCAGCAGCAGCAGCAGCAGCTTCAACGTCAACGTCTGGTTCTACGCTGGCAGCAGTGGGCCCCTCACAAATGTATGATCATGAGGGAGCAGGGGGAGGAGGCCCGCAGCAAATTGACTCTGATCACTACTATTCACATCAGCAACAGCAACAGCAACAGCAACAGCAACAGCAACAGCAGTACACAAATATGGGGCCACCGCCTCTCCCCTCCTCATCCTTATCCACCTCCAACTCTAACGCAACCAACACTAACGCAGCCACAGCATCAGCAGCAGCATCAGCAGCCGAAACCCGGCGCAGCTACGCCAGCCAGCTCGAAAAGACAGAACAAAGCATCACGTTAGCACTGCAGGAGATTGACCGCAACTTTGCGCGCGCACACCAAATTGTGGCAACGTCAATCGTCCCTGTGATTGAGCGGTACGGGTTTGAGTCCAGAAGGGTGTGGCAGGGGTCTGCGTTTTGGAAACAGTTTTTGGAGGCTAGTGCGAATGTGAGTTTGAGTGGGTATGAGGAGCTTGCTGCTCCGACGGATGAGCAGGAGATGGAGCAAGAGGAAGAGGAAGACGATCAGGGGTATGATAGGTATGATAGGAGGTATGATGAACATGGGAATGAGGATGGCAATGGTGGTGGAGGCACAGTGAGAACTCAGAAACAGGCTCTCTTGTATCTAGATGACAGCACTGAGCAGTCAATTGATGAACACAACGACAGTGATGGTAACGACAATAGTGCCGTCAAATTGGAGTCAAAGAATCCTAAAGACGGTACTCAAGACTGGACCACACCAGCACGACAGCGGGGCACTGAAACCGGCCTCTACAGCACTACTTCCGGCAATCCCGCCCGACTACACGGCAATGACAGCCCACGAGACCAAATCATGCGAGACGACTACGACGACTTTGGAGATGACGACGATACAGGGTTACCTGACCCACCTTCTGCCACAACCCGAATTTTCATGAACCCTCCTCCTCATCCCTCAACAACAACAACATCAAGTTCCAGAAACCTTGTTACGAGTAGTTCACGACATAATGCTCACAGTAATAATTTATCAGGATTAGCAGCAGCAGCAGTCACTAGTGGTACATCTCGAATGATGTTGCCGCCACCACGTACTCCAGTTCAGACCCAGCAAGACGTGTTTGACTTTAATTCAGTAGCTTCATCGCCGTTTAATTCTAAGCTGGATATCACTGTTCCGCCCGATTACCATGACTCGCCGTCTTTAATTAAAGGAGGAGTAGGAGGACCAGGACAACAACAACAACAACAATCATCATCAACTACAACTCCTGCGGCGGTGTTGATGCATAGAGTGTTGGACAAGAATTGGCGAATACAAATGACCCCAGGACGTCCTCCAATGTCATCTGTTAAGCAAGAAAGAAATAATGCAGCAGCAGCAGCAGCTGCTGCTGCTTCTGCTTCTACTACCACTCCGGGAATAGGGACGATGGGTGGATTTACGCCTCATCGTATCCGAGGCTACACGCCTTCCAAATCACTCTCATCGTCCATTACCGGCGGCGGCGTTGTTGGTGGTGCAGAAAATGGAAATGGAAATGGAAATGGAAATGGAAAGGCAAGCAAACAATCGTTTGCGGCTCGCTTTGATTCGTCGCCGTTAGATGGACTTGAGCCACCCCAACTGCATGCTGATTTACAAATGTCGCCAACACCTCGTAACCACAAATACGCAATGACTACTGCTGCAGCTGGTTCTTCTGGTGGTTCTGGTGCTGGATCTGGTGCAGTGGGAAGTAACCCAAAGGCCAGAAAATCAGTACCTCCTACTGGTAGTACTATCAGTACTGGTAACAACAACAACAGCAGCAGCAGGTATGGCGGCAGCGGCAGCGGTAGCGGCACCACGATACATCCACTACCACCACAAACATATCCACAACCAGGAGGTCCGTTTGATTCAATACTTAACAACAACAACAACAACAATGGACCCGGCCCGTTCATGACCCCCAAAAAGCAAACTCCAGCAGCCCTCCCAACCGGTCCAAAAACGCCTATCCAACGGTTTTATGCGTATGCGGATGACCTTTCTACCGATACGTCGTTTGGTGCTTCTAATGATTTTGGACACCATGGCAATGATGATGATGATGATGATGAAGGGATGGACACTACAATGAATACACCTGTACATAATCACCAATTCCAACAACACCATCAACACCATCAACAACATAATGATAACTCGTTTTTTGATGATGATGATACTAGTATGAATGGGTTCGCCTTGCCTGATGGAATGTCGCCGCCGGTGACCATGAATTTTACGGTACCGGCTAGTTTGTTGCAACGCACGCCGGCACGAGAGGCGGCGCAATCAATGGTTCAGGATATTCTGAGGGGAGCTGGAGCCGATGACATGGAATTAGACTAAGGTTGAAAATATATATAAATCACTAATATTAGTCTATTTCTACTGCATAGAATCTTATTTATATCCAATCACCATCCAGTGGCATCCACTACCTCTGAACTGCTTTCAATCATACCAGTGTAGAGTCTCTGTAGAGTCTGTGTAGACTGATATTAAAAAAAAATTAAAATTAAACCCAATCGATCCGTATCCATTATTTTACATAAATACACCATGACCTTCTCTTTCTTTTCTATAGAAAATCTGCAAATATCGCCGAGTAGTGCTCAATCATAAGCTGCATCCCGTCGTTGCGAGGCTGCATGTCCCGCAGTTCAATGGCACTATCCGAATGCCGCACCACCGTAGGCGCAAAGCATACCGCGAGGTTTCGCGACGTCATTAGGTTCTGCTCAGAGAACTCTGCTACCGACGACAAATGGTGCATCAGACACTTGAGGCAGTCTCGGTAAGCTAATGGCAGCGAATTGATCACGAACCGTAGCTGCTCAATAGCCTTGCTCTGCTCAGGAATCTTGGCCGCCTCTACAAAGTTATCATAGTGGTCCGTGTGAATAAGGGAGCAGGGTAGGTACCGCAAATATTGCTTAAGTGCGCTTGTCACACCTGCAATGTCTCCACTCAGTACGTCGTCAAAATCGGCCGCATCAAATGACTTTGCAAACGCCTCTACAATAGCAGCGATTTGAGATCGCCCTCCTGATTTCCGGTAAATGCCTTCAAAAAGCATGCCTCGCAACTCGACTTCTTTAATACACCGCGTAACAATCAGCGGAATGCTCGTGTTTTCAACCTGGATACGCTTCTCGATAGGGAAACCCATCAATTGAGACTCCGTCTTTCCGTCAGCTCCACCTTTGAACCATCCGCTGCGTACACTTTTTACGGACTTTACGGAGTTGGAATGTCCCAAGCCTCCACCGTTTCCATTACTAGTTGTTGGTGTAAACGGTTCTGCAGTGTGTATTGGCTCGCCAACGTCAGTATATGCAGAAATGGGAGAAAGGATTTCCTGTGCAAACACCTTGTTGAAGCCCTTGACGCCTTTGACTACGGCAGCACCCGGACGTTTCCAAAACCGACGAGCCATTAGTCGGTCTTTCTTATCGTCGCCGCCGTCTAGCACCGTTACTAACGGCTCGTCCGCCAGAGAGGACATCCCTGTAGACGTGGTTTCGGCGACTGAAAATACGGCCGCCAGGTTTTCTGACGACCTGCGTTTTGCAAATTCTCTGCTAACGAGCGCTGATTTCTCATACTTATCGGCGATTTGGCGGGTCATTTCATGTTGGAGATCCAGGATCTGGTTGTTTTTCAAATTCAAGAGTCCAATTTCCTCAATGACACGGTCCCGGCTCTTGTTCAGGTCTACTGTCTCCTCCGTCAGCTTGTTGCGTTGAATAACAAGACTTTCTATCTCTGCCTGCAGAGAGTTTTTGATGCGAGCTACTTCTAAAGTAAACTCAGTGACGATATCTGAAGACGAATTCCGTAGACTATCATTTCGTGAGCGGGCCTCTTCTAGCATGCGTAACTCCAGTTTCGTTACCTCGCCTTTTGCTTCGAGGCCAGCAATAGTATTACGCTTTTCTTGAATACTTGAATCCAGAACCCGTACGTCTGGCTTGGTAGCTTCGTCCTTTTCTAACAGTTTTCGTTCTAATTCGGCGATTTTCTTTCTTGCGTCCAACAATTCTCGCCCTGATGCTCCGAGTGACAGATCTGTAATAGAGTTCTCCAGGGAAAATGTGTCGAAGTCAAAAGTACTAAGGTCTAATCCATTTTCGCTCGCAGAAGGGTTGGAAATGGGGTTGGAAATGGGGTTGGAAATAGAGTTGGAAATGGGGTTGGAAATAGGGTTGGAAATAGGGTCGACTTCTGGTTGGTTCATACCATTGGGAAAATAAGGATTAAACTCCTTTTCTGAGGGTTGGACAGGGACTTGTGGAATGTCAATATCCTTTGGTTCAACATTTTTAGGTTTAGTCACAATTTCAGAAGCAGAAGTGTGGGGCAATAACGCCGCGCTGTGTTCTAGGTCTTCCCCCAAACGCGTCGGTATTACGCGGCGCGGCGACACTGACCGCAGTCCGGAACGCTCAGGGATGGTTTTTTCAAGCAAGAATGGCACCTCAATGAAAATTCGGTCGTCTGAGGCAGAAGTCGGTGACGGATCAAGGTAGATTCCAGCGCGTGCAGACGGCTGTGATATATTCGAATCCTCTAAAGGTAGAATCACCTCTTTTTTCTTGGGTCTGTCCAAGTCCAAGGTGGAGCTCGTAGAATTCCGGTGACGATCCCAGTCATAATATGATATAGAAGGAGAGTTGGAACTGGATATAGGCAAACTCGATAAGCGCTTAGATATAGAACTGGTTCTGCGGGTTTCCGTAAGAGTGGAAGAGGTCCCATTGCGGTCTTCACTTGGAGTACTGTAGGTGTAGACCGGAGATGATTGGGAAATAGAAACCAGGGGAGCCGAGGCTTCACGGTTCAAATCATGATCAATTGATGAAGATACGCTTCTAGAGGTTAGTAGGGACCCTCCAGAACTAAGGTTTTGAGAGCGCTGTACCAAGCTACGTGTTAGAGATGGATCAAAAGGTGGCTGCTTTGCAGGCCTGTTGGGTGGAGATATGACGGAGCCATTGGGAGTAAATGGGGCTGACGCGAAGGGAGGTGAAGAATGTAGAGGTGAATTTACTGTTGGAACTTCTCCAGGAGGAAGTGAGGGCAATACTTTATTCTTGAACGATCCAGGGTTTCTTTTCAATTGAGCAGTGTTATCGTCAGAATGGGATCTGGATACCGAGGGCGGGATTGAGCTAACGGAGGAGTTTCGTTTTTTTGTTGAAGATGAAGATGAAGACGAGTTTTTCTTTTTGCGTGCAAGGAGGGTTTCGTGGCAGCTCATGCAAAATATGCCTTGTGATGTTCTTGCGTACTGCAGGTCGTCAATTTTCTTCTTGCAGTTTCGGCAGCAAAAGCAGGACGAGCAAAAGGCTTGGTCGCCAGTCAAGATAGCCAGATCTTCAATTTTCTTCTGGCAGACGTCACAATGAAATGAGCAGTTGCTGCAGACTAGGGAGCCGTTGCCTTGAACCAAAAGGTTTGTATCGCAGTCCAGCTGAGAGTTGCAGGACGAGCATCGAAAACCTGGGCGGGTTAGTGATTGGAAACAATTGTAGAGTTAAGAGAGAGCTTACATTCAACGTGCCATCGATCGCCACCTAGACAGTGTTAGTTAGAAACAGACCAATTTCAAAGGGAGGGAGGGCCGTACCTAGTTCATAAGCTCTGCCATCTTCGAGGACCTAGGTAAAGAGTTAGAAAAGAAATCAAAGGGTCCAATAAAAGAGACATACGAGGTTGCACTTTTTGCAATTATGAATCTCATCATCGTATTCCATCGACGGAGGAGAATCCAGGCCAGACATGTTGTATTGCAGTGATTATTAAAGCAAACAAGTGAAAAATTGATGTTCTGAGAGTGCGTAGCCGAACAAGGAGCGGGAAAGGTGGAGGGTTTACGAGAGGAAAGTCATAGGAACCAACGTTCAAAGCATCCAAAATTAGAGAAAAGAAGAGCAGACAGGCAGAAGAGCAGCGTGATGGCGATACAGAAGCAGACAAATTAAAGAGATGGAGGAGTGAAAGGGAAAGGAAGGTGCAAAAAGGCTTTTGAAAGAAGAAGTAAAGAAGAATTGATGGGCAATAAAAATTAAAAATTAAAATAGCACAAAAGGTTTGTGGTGAGTTTCATGATTATTGGGGGAGGCCAAAAAAAGGAAAAAAAAAGGAAAAAAAAGGAAAAAATAATAATAGTACTGTAATACAGCTGGTGTACTGACTGACTCGATATCTACTGAGTGTAGTAGGGAGTCTACTAGGGAGTCTACTAGGGACTACTAGGGACTACTAGGGAGTCTACTAGGGACCACTAGGGTGTACTAGGGTGTACTAGGGTGCAGTGTAGGACCACTGTAGGTAGAGCTATAGTACTGTTCTACTAAGTAGTAACGGCGAGCTTATCGCTGAGTCAGCGCTGGAGTTGCTCAATTTAAATCGCTTTTGCATCACAAACTCTTTCACACACGAAGACCCGAAAGTTGGAATTAAAATTAAAAACGAGTTAACGGTTGAGGAGAGGTCGAGTCTAAAGGAAAGGTTTTATTAGAAATTGAATAGAGAAATGTATGAAATCAAGGTCATTAACACGCGTTTATGCAGAGGAACAGCAGTCTATGTACAAAAAAAGCCTTAAGAGGCGATCTCCTCAGCTCCAGTCGAGATGTCCTGCGACTCTCCATCTGACTTTTGCTGCTGGAAAATAGTCTCCTCTATTGCGGCATCGTCATCGTCAAGGGTGTTCTTTGGCCCTTCAAACCATTTGTGAGCATGCACAAAGTAGTACACAAGGCAGCCAATCCACACTGTTCCGTTGATAACAACTGTGTAATTCATAGTAGAGGGAGAAGGATCAGGGCCAGCCAAAGGGAACATGGCCAAGACAAAAATGACAAAAAACAGGTATATGGAGGCAATGAATCCAATAACGCGAGACGTGCGACGGCTTCCAAGGCTAAATGGGCCTGGCTTGAGCTCGCCAACGTCGAAAACGGCTCGTGCGAAAATAGGCAAAACCCATGCAAGGCCTACTGACGCAGCAGAAAGTGAAAACAATGCTTGAGTAGCGGCAGAGTCAATCAGAGACAGTAAACCAATAATGAGTGCACAGGCACACATGAACCACACAGCACGGAGAGGAACACTTAGTCTGGTGTTGACTACACGGATAACAGACGAGAAGGGAAGTGCTCCATCACGGGAAAAGGCCCAACATTGACGACTACCGGCAATAACCACCGAAAGTCCCATGAGCCACTGAATAACAAATAAAACTGACATCATGGCAATGGCCCATCTGTGTCCAAGAACGTCAAGATAGATCTGTGCCATGGGCTGCCCTGTTGCGGAGCCCAACGTGGCAGCAATATCGGTGCTCATGGTAGCGGCAATGACAGCATTAAGAATGAACCCGAAAAAGGAACAGGAAACAATGGATGCAATAATTCCAAATGGAACGGCTACGGGCGCATTTGAAGCTTCCTCAGACATGTGGACACAGGAGTCAAAGGCGTTAATGGTCCAAATGGCAGATAGCCATGAGAGAATAAATGCCCAACCTTTAGGCCAAGTAGTGAGGTTTTCCATTGTGCCAAAAACATATGATCCAGGGTTAAGGTTCTCCGAACCTTTACCTATAGGGAGGGCAATGCAAGTGATGATAACTACTGACATGTTGAGAAGGATACACAGCAGCTGCAACTTACTGACAATCTTTGTGGCCACAGCACCAACGACAGCATGACTGGCGATTGTAGCAACGTAGACACCATAAGTATGATACTTGGTAGGAGAGTAGGAGCCGTTTGACGCAATGCCTACGACTGCTAATAACATTGTAGAAAACCCGTAGTCAATGGCACATATGCCACCAATAAGTCCAAGAGTGTTTGCGTAGCCAGCCAAAAAACATAAAGGCCTGCGGATGGATTTAGGATAAAATTTGAATGTCCAATAGTAAAGACCACCACTTGTGGGTAGGGCAGAACCCATTTCTGCCATGGATAAGCCCACGAGAAGAATAAAAAAAGTAGGAATAAGCCAGCCCCAAGTCATTCCTACAGGACCGGCCGGCAGAGAAAAACTCAGGGTCGAGGTGATGGAAGGTAGCAAACTCATAATACTGAAGCCAATGCCAAAGACTTCCATTATGCTAAAGTTTCGCTTTAGCTCTTGTTTATAACCCATGCTGGCCAGAATCTCTGCATCTTTGTTGCCAGAGATGGAGCCTCGCTCAAGCTTTTCTAACGTATCTTTTTCACTGCCCATTATTTTAATTTTTTTCTTGAATTAAAGAGCTTGAAAGAAAGTAAAAAAAAAAAACCATTGAGAATAATTGGAAGTATAGTGGTATTTATACGAGTTTACAAGTGTATATACCTGAGAGGTTCTATTAGCTAATTCCAAGAGACTGCAATACGGTATCCCTGAGAATAGGCCGCGCTTGTTGAGCTGTATTTTGAAATTAATTTTTATTCCGACATGAGCGCAATTGCAGGAGGGATCAGCCATTTATATTTACAGATTCTGCCGGACATGAAAGCCATTATGCAATAAGGGAAGGCTTATTTGCTGTAAACGGAGAGAAACATGTGTGATAATGAGAGGATTGTCAACGTTTTTAGAAATAATTGCTGCAGTCAGGAAAGCCCACAATGTCAATTTTATTCCGGGTACCTCAACATGCTGAAAATGGCAATATTCTGCCATTCAGGTGCATGTATCTCCGGAGAGAGACAATAAATTTGGTAGTAGCAAAAGTGTTTACCGAGCTGTTTACCGAGTTGTTTACGCAGTTACACCGTTCGGTGAGGATTAAGGGGTAGCACCGTAGCAGTGTTTCTTTGCTTCAGATGTGCACGTTGCCAGCTCTATGAACGTTAATGAAGTTCTAAGGGAAGTTACTTTTAAAAGTCGAGGTAAGAAAGCGAGGTAAGAAAGCGAGGTAAGAAAGCTCCTAAGGTTGTAACTCCGTTTATACTCATGCTTGTGGCTTTTTCGTCTTTCCCAGTCTTGCAACATGTCTCGCCGCGGCCACACTCCAAACAGGGTGCAGGACTTGGGCAGGTAATATCTGCACCTAGAATAATAGAGGTAGCAATCCAATTGTAAAAGTTGATGTAGACGACTACGACGAGACTCCGTAGTCTAGCTAGCGGCGTCTACCGCCATCTACCGGTATTTTAGGATCTGAGCCAAATTAGAATAAGATTTCCGCTGCCGCTCGTGTGGCCGCGGATACAGACTTGTACAGACTTGATTAAAGAACCTGCTACAATGGTACCGGTATTTCATTGTCTCTCGCCTTTTTGTGTTGGAATAATTGGTACCGACACAATTGGAGGGAGACATGATACGCGTATAATATAATACAGAACCAACGTTACCTAGAGTCCTAGACTATAGGGTCCAGTCTATATATTAAGGCTGGACCTCCGCGAGAGGGTGAGAAGTAGTCTAACAATGACTTTGCAACATTCAGAACGTGTCTGCAGACTAAGTGCAGTGTGCAGGGTATGGTAGGGCTTTATAAGCCATGCAATAATACGTAGTCTTTGTAAATTGGCGAACACAATTTGTCACACAAATACAGTAGTCATGTCAAGCACCGCTGCAGTACGGAGGGGAATTCTTCATACGTTAAATATGAGTCTACTTTCTTCAAAACATTAATACTGTAAACTTGCGTAAAGTACGTACTACAGTTTACTCTAAACTTTACTGTATTGCTGGAGCAGCTAGACTAATTAGTTTACAATTAGCGGAAAAATACGGAAAAAAAAAAACAGTTGGATTACAGAGCTCTAGTAAAACGGATTACTTGCAGACCGCGGTTACAGTCTAGGGACGTGTACATATGTATAAAAGGCGACGAGGATCCCGAGCCTGGAGGAAGACCCTTTTTATCCAAGAGCGCTAAGGTGGAGCGTAATAATCAAAAACCAAGAGCAGCGGAGTCTGGGCAGACTACAGCCAAAGCGGTTGCTAGCAGTATTCTATCAGTCTTGAGAATATAAAAAAAAGTAAGGCATTTGGGCTTAGTTGAGTAAATATTCAGGTCGAGATTCGAAATATCTGGAGATGAAAGAAAGCACATTCTGAAGAACCATGATGATAATCCAGAGTCCAGACCACAACTAAGCTTAGGCTCAACACATGTTTGAATGGGTAATTGAAAAATAAATAGCCTAGGTAACTCAACGATAACTTGACATGGACGAGAAAGTACTGCAATTGTCTAATTTAACCCTTATTCATAACACTGAAATCCAGCAATTGATTCAATTTGAGATATCGATATCATTACACTGTCATACAGCTGTAGTAATTTGATACTCGCATACAGCATAATTGAGAAAACTTTTGAAGCTTAAGCAATTCATACTTTAAGTGGGTTGACGTATGCACACGAATCCACATAACCTACACAGGTCTGGAGGCCTTCAGTGGCCTTGTACGTAACCCTTTAATGAGCTTAACCTTAACTTAACCTTAACCAGTCCTGGTTTGAGCTTGCAATTGTATGCGCGCGGGAGGCGCCGGTAGACTACGTACACGCGGAATAGGTTTATTTAATGTGGTTAGTCTACTATTTACCTTGGATATAGACTATATTCTTGGCACAAGCTTGAATTCTTGATTAAAGTGTGTTTTGTTTATAAATCTAATAATAAAAGGATTTCTTTATATTAGACTATTTCATGAGTCAAGTCCTCAGCTTTTCCTTCTGTGCTCTCATTGCATTGTGAGGATTTTTGGTGTTTTTTTTTTTTTTTCTTAAAGTGCCATATAACTTGTACAGTATATGGTAGTCTACTCAGACTCTAGTCACTCAGTAGAGTGACTAAGTCTACTAGTCTATATGTGCTAGATTTTGTTCTGGGATTGGGTCTGGTCGACACCGACTCGACATGTGCACGAGATGTTAGTCTAGATGCGACCTCGATGTGGATTTTAATATGACTACAGTACATCTAGAAGCCTGGATTTGGTGCACATGCTTCGATTGATCTAGGTAGTTTCAATATTGGTTTTCTATAAATTTACGATATCGATCTGGTGGATTTTTCACTTAGACTACTGGTATTTCAATATGTGCTGGTGTAGGGCCTGTAGGCTACTAAGTCTAGGGTAGCTCACTTAGCTCTTACCTGTGTATGCAGTATCTACCTAGACTCTTGAGTGACTACAGTGACTACAGTGACTACAGTGACTACAGTGACTACAGTCTACCAGTGGACCTCTAGAGCTGACTGCTTGGGCTAGTAGAATTTCAGTAGATATCGCCTCTATCTACAAGCTTTGAGAGTGAGAACGAGACCGAGAATTAAGCGTGTTAACCTTTATTCCAAGATCAAGGTACAGTGGTACACTGTACTCAGTTGTTCCCGTGCAAGCTTTAGACATTAGTAGAATACAGTAGAGTCTGAGTAGACTACAATTCAACACACGGAAATAGCCATGACATGCCATGCCGTGCATGTCAAAAAAAGGCGCCAGAAGGAAGAAAGATGAAAAATATGAAAAATATGAAAAAATATATGAAAAATACTTGTCGGCGTTTTAATGTTTCTTCCTCCGCTACGAAAAGTGAAAAAGTAAGACTCAAAAAAAAAAAAAAAAGGCCGAAATTTCCAAAAAAAAGATCTCGAGAAAATTTAATCAACATTAAAACATTAAACACTAAACACCTCGACCGTCTCGAGGCCTAGACTAAGCTGTACTTTAATTGGATGGAACCGTTTAACTTGATGAGAGTGTGCACATAATCCACCATCGTTTCAGTATAAGCAGGTTGGCGGCCCCTCTGCATAGGCCTATGTAGACGGTAGGCATTGTAAATAACACTTATGACTTGGTAATTACGACCTTTTTATTTCTTTCAAAGGTTTATAAAGCGTTTGAACTCACCAAAATGAGATCGACGTGAGCACTTGAGCTGATATATACCTTTGTGTGGCAAGTTGTGGCAATAACGCCTACTACTGGTGATCAATAAATAATGGTTGACGTTAATGACTGACCGTACACGGGTAATACGTAGTAAATATATACCGGTATGGAAAGTTTGGAAACAGTAGACTAGAGTCACTAGACTATACGGCCCTCCGAGAAGAAACAAAAATTAACGAGCAATTGCAAAGAAAAAAAAAAAAAAAAAACTTTTTTCAAATTCATGTGCAGGAGAGAGTAGAATACCAGGTAGAATTCAGTCCTAAAGCTCTCATGACGTTAACTCTCACCAATTAATTTCACCTGTCAACATTTACCATCACCAGTTAGCAGAGCGCTATTCTATAGACCTAGTCTGTTGAACTCTGTTTTATGGATCCATTCGGTCGAGAATCTGTCAAATCGAAGCGAAAAACAAGAATTAAAAGGAACCGAGACGATGTCTTGAGTTATAATTCGTTTATTCGTTTATTCGTTTATTCGTTTATTCTAGACCCCGGACTAGACTAGCTATCACTATTAACTGCAGTAACTGCCAGGCCTGTTAGACTAACAACGGCAGCTGCACAATTGCACACGGACAGCCGGCACCAAATTTAAGCCAAAGAGCGCGCCAATATTACTTCATGAACAGTGATCAGTGATCACCAGTGCCAGCTGTAGCTAGGCTAATTAACTGGTTTGTTTATAAGGACCATGTCAAGCATATATAGTCGACCCTTTGTAGTCTAAACAGTATTATTATTACTATTTACAGTACTGCACAGTGCACTTGGCTATTAATTTTTTTTTTATTCTACTTTTGTGTGTAATAGCTATCATAATACTCATGAGCCAGCTATAGCTCAATTGTCTAGCTAGTAGCTACCGAGATACTCGATATCCATATGAATTTCAGCAAATGCAATAAATATAAAAGCAAATACCTGTCCCCGACATGTCTTGATCTTTTCAAACAAATTTTTCAAGTCCATAAAACACCCATTTCTTAGACACTCACAGTACAGCACTCCCTCAATATGTCGAGCATCGCTAGTTCTATGCGATCAGTGTCGACAGGCTCAGATCACAGATCAATGTCAAGCACCACCACTTCCGGCTCCACACCTCAGCAGCAACACCACCAACAACACCAGAAAACTCATCATCATCATCACTATCACCACTCACAACAAAAGCACGACAACGCCAGCCAAGATACCCAGTACTACCAATTCGTCGTCGCTGGTGGCTCATATGCCGCAATATCCGCCGTTCGCCTCATCTGCAAATCCATCATTCCACAAGCGACCGCTCACGACCCCAGCTTCCGCGCCAAAATCACCGTAATTGCGCCCAACACCGAGGCCTACTGGAATGTAGCAGCTGTTAGATTGATTGCGGAGCCGGAGTTGATGGATACGCATGGCGACCAGATATTCTTTCCGCTGGAAAAATCTTTAAGGAATTTCATGCCTACCACAGGTAGTAGTAGTAACAAAACGTCGGATGAAAATCAGCAGCAAAACCATGATCAACATGAGTTGCAAGTCATTCAAGGAAAAGTTCTCTCAGTCGATACCAACAGCAACATGCTAACCTACTTGAAACTCCAACCAGACACCTCCCCCTGCGTCTTTCCCACTTCTTCACCACCACCACCGCCACACACTTCAGCCGCCGACGACCCCACGTCCAATTTCTTCTGCCACACCGTGCACTACCACAAACTAATCCTCAGCACAGGGGCATCCTCCTCGTCCCCCGCCTTCAAGCTCAACGGGAGCTCGGAGACCACGCGCGCCGCGCTCGCTGACCTGCAAGACCGCACCAAAAAAGCAAGCTCCATCTGTATCGTGGGCGCCGGCGGCGTGGGCGTGGAACTGGCGGGCGAGCTGGGGTACAAATACGGGCACACGAAAAAAGTGTGTTTGTATTCGGCGTTTAATGGGACGCTGGAACGGTTGCGTACGGGGATTGCGAATGAGGCGGTGGCGAAGTTGAATCGGTTGGGCGTGAGAACTGTTACGAACTCGAGGGCGGTGTCGGCGTACCCGGAGGAAGAGGTGGGTAATGGTGGTGGTGATATCGGGCGGCGGCTTGCAAAACAGATTTCTAGCCTTGATATTGGGGTTGAAACTGGAACTGCAGGTGCAACAGGTGCAACAGGTGCAACAAGTTCTAGTAGGTCAGCTAGTGAAAATGCTAGTGCTCGCCATGTTGCTGTCTCAGTTCAACCATCACTACCGGCCGACTATCTCGACGACTTCCTCGACGATCACTATTCGTCAGACGTCGATGACGAGCATTCCATTTCACGGCACGCCCGATTGAATCTTTCTCCTTCTCCGGCTGCTAGTGTTACTCCTGGTTACCTTCGACACCGTCATTCTCATGACACTCTTTCATCCGAATCCACTGGTTCTCATTCATCGGCATCGCATACCACATCGCACACCTCAAATTCACATTCACATTCATATTCGAATTCGAATTCGAATTTGAATTTGAATTCGGATTCTGCTAGTACTCGTCACAGGTTCCCACGACCCTTGAAGTCGTTCCGCCGGGCTCGTGCGGCCACCCACAGCAGTAAATCGCGGCCTTGCAGCACAGATGACGGCACGGGCAATATCGACGGTTTTAGTTTCTGTCAGGCCCCAAACCAACCGCCAGCAGCAGCAAATTCCCATAAAAAATCACTGTCGTCAACGTCAACGTCACGGTCTGCATCAACGTCGTCGTCGTCATCGCCGTCGGCCTTTTCATCAACGCTTTTGCTCGGAACCCGCACCCGCCGCACAGTCGTGACATTTGAAACTGGGTACAAGGAATCGTTTGACTGCTATATCCCTACAACAGGAAATATCCCAAACTCGTCGTTTTTGCCACACGCGTGTCTTGACTCAGCAGGCTACGTGTTGACTGACCCTTATCTGAGGTTGGCGTCGTCGTCGTCGTCGTCGTCGTCGTTGACCCAGAAAAAAACAATTAATAATACGGTCGTCCATGAAGACGTTTACGTGTACGGTGACCTTGTGTCAGGCTGCAGTCAGACGTTAGCTGACTTGTGGGATGCCCAGAAATCAACGTTGAAGGCTACACTTTTGCGTGATGTCATGATGGGTACTGGTAGTCTTTGTGGTGGTGTACCGGTAGTAGCATCAGCATCAGCATCAGCATCAGCAGCAACAGCAGCAACAGCAACAGCAACAGCAACAGCGGCAAGTGGTAAGCACAAGCATCAGCAGTTCCCGTTGAAACGATATAAACCTTCGGCTGTCACGTACTATGTTCCGATTTCGCGAAATGGTGGGGTCGGGCAAACAGGGCATGGATTGGCTATTCCGGGGTTTGTGGTGTCGATGATGAAGGCGAAGGACTTTCGACTGAATGAGGCTACGGAGTATCTTTTCAAGTGAATTTCATGTGCCGGTAGTAGTTTGTTAATTTTTTTTTCTTTTTTGTTCTTTCATGTAATCTCCTCCATATATGTCATTGCAATAATCCTAGCCTAGGCTCCTGAATGCGAATGTTTTGCTGTCAACTTTGAGGTGTTTTGGGAGGGTTTTTTTATTTTTATAAATCCATTTTTTCCATTCATTTCTCTCTTGCCCCATAGTAAATTTATTTCATTTTGTTGAATTTTAGATTATTCCCATCTTCACCACCTTGAAAATAGTGAATGACCTTATAGACTTGTGCACTTGTACGCATCATTTGCGAATAAACGGCCATAAACACTGGTACACTCGACTGCAACTATCAACCATACCTGCTACCATACCTGCTACCATATCTGCTACCATATATCTGCCACCTCAACCACCACCATACCTGCCACCACAACTTATCACCACAACTTATCATCACAACTAATCATTCACACACACCTCACAATGGGTATATGCCCCCACCAATCAAACACTCGAATCCACTTACTAACAGATATCTTCAGGAAACGTTCTGGGTAGAGTCTTTTCGTCGCTCTGGGGCGGGGATAAGGAGATCCGCATACTGATTCTGGGCCTTGACGGTGCTGGCAAAACCACACTCTTGTATAAACTACAGGTAGGCTTATTTCCCATTGTTTTTTTTGTCTGTTTTTTTCCCTTTGGATAACCCTCTCTAACGACACAGCTTGGTGAAGTTGTATCTACTGTTCCCAGTAAGTTTTAGTTGACTTCTTTCGACAGTCTTTCAAATGGACCCTCACTGACTGAACTACTTTACAGCTATTGGATTCAATGTGGAGACATTGGCGTACAAGAATCTCAAATTGAACGTCTGGGTAAGTAACATTTTCGTTGAGTGAAAATTGGTTTACTCCTCGCTAACAAAAATCAAACAAAAAAAGGATATTGGCGGTCAAACCTCAATCCGCCCATACTGGCGCTGCTACTACGCCAACGCCAAAGCCGTCATTTTCGTCGTCGACTCCACCGACATCGACCGCATTGCCACCTGCACCGACGAGCTGCACACAATGCTAAAGGAAGAAGAACTGAAAGACGCAGCGCTGCTCGTGTTTGCAAACAAGCAGGATCAGCCCGGAGCGCTGTCAGCGTCGGAAGTGTCACAGGCCCTGAAGTTGGTGGACATGAAGGATAGGAGTTGGAGTATAATGGCGTGTAGTGCTATTAGAGGAGATGGATTGAATGAGGGGCTGGATTGGTTGGCTGATGTGATTAAGGAGGAGCATATGTAGTTAGGCTGTTTGTGTACTGTATTTTTTGAACATTGAAGTCATTGTGATTGAAGTTGATGCGGTTGGAGTAGTAAATATCTTAGCCATATGGACAGATCAGACATAGATCAGTCGAATGGGACGGTTAGTTGGCAATCATCGGAAGGTAGTGCCAAGTTATAACTTTCGAATTCATCAATTGATGCTGTGAAATTCAGTGTGAATTAACCGGACACACCGGACAGAGAGAGAGAGAGAGAGATAATACTTTATTCGTGCCATATGGCTTTACTTGATACAGTACAAAACAATATTTCTAACTTTTTTCGCTAGTAGTCGTATAACCAGAATTTAGCACACCGGACAGTGTAGTGTCTGTAGAGTCTGTGTAGACTATTTAGGCTACATGCGTGCTTACAAGTTGCAACTGAGTCAGGTACGTATAGTCGACACAGTCGACTAGATATCGGGCTGGATTGGGGATTGCATTGGATCCACTTGTTCCAATGCCAAGATCGAAGCGCTTGAGAGACTTCCATTGAAATTCGTTGATTGAATCATTGATAGACAGTGTGAGAGGAGTTTGAAGAATTCTGTGAAAACTTTGCAAAACCTTGTACAGTAAACTTTGGAAAGTTAAGCTCATGAACTGTAAGTCGGTGTAAGATGATACTAAGATCTGATAGCAATATGAAAAGTCGGGAACGGGGGATCTCCCGTTGATAGCCATAGACGTGGATCTACTGGGGAGATCGATGAAACTCGTTATTAAAGGCCAATTGCAATGGTCTACAGACTCTACACAGACTCTACAGTGACTCTACACGTGTATATAGTTGTAACTAGTCTTAATTGAATAGAGAGAGTTCTTGATTAGTACACAATTGAATGAATATCTTCTGAATGTCGGAGTGTCGGGACTTATAATTATATAGTCTACTGAGACTGAGACCGGGAGTCGGGATCGGGAGTCGGGATCGGGAGTCGGGATCGGGACTGAGACAGTGAAAGGCCAGAAGCTAGCCCTGTAGGAGTCTAGGATCAGAGATGTACCGTAGCTGTAGCTTAATTTAAAATTTCGAAAAAACTTCAATGCGACCTGCATACTGTATATCCTTCCTACTACTGTAGACGTAGTCTAGTTGCTGGAAGTTTCCATAACCAGATTAGCTGGCTGTTAGATCTTGACTAGACTGTAGCGCTGCAACAAGTAGAGTGTACCAGCCAGGAGTCCAGGACAGCTGGTTCTTATTTCCGGTCCGTTAATCCACTTTGTTATAATCCACTTTGTTAAAAAAACCACTTGGTTAAATCTACTGTATAGTCTACTTTGTTAGATTTATCTGCTTTGTGAAGATATATATATATATATAGATATCAGGGTGTCGGCACGGGTTTGGAAAATAAAAGTGTCACCCAATGGCCTACTGTAGTCTAGAGTCGACTATTACAGTAGACTACAGAACTTGCAAGTTGCAACGGTCATGGACGCGTCCTGCATTTGAGACCAGCTAGGACCCCCCCGCGGACGTCTAGACTAGCAGCTGATCATGAACTTAGCCTTAGCTACAGTATAGCTTAATTATAATTACAATATATATTGTGAGCTTATTCGAGTGTAATTGCCAATTGTTGTGCCAGCCAGACATGTGGAGTCCACAAAGGTTGTGGGTTGTGTCGTTAAATTTAAAATTTTACCATGTGGTAAACGTTACTCAGTACTTTACTGTGCCATACAAATTGATTGATACTATATATTGCAACCTATTTCGTTACTGGAGATCTCTACGTTATCTTAAACACCTAGCCGTAATTTATGATAAAGTGTTACTAATGAACAGCCTTACGGTCCCTGACTCCCAGCGCTAGTTGCCATATGGCTGAATATTACACAATTGGACATCCCTAAATTAATTACAGTAGTCCTAATATTAATATTGACGTCGTCGAGTGTACAGGCCTCACGCGTAGGCTCACAGAGGTCGGCCTCACTCGCCTAATGCGCTCGTATTAGTCTAATCACTCTAAATGAAGCTAGCTAGCTAGCAATGTTCGGAGGTCGGAGCTTTAAGAACGACGCAAATGTCGGATATCGGAATACTTAAGAATGTTTCATTAGACCTAGTCTATATTTTTTTTTTCTCTTCATAGAAGTTCGTACTGGAACAGCTAGTCTACCGTAGCTGGATTAGTAATGATGTCGGCTGGTACGTACGTGTACATGCTGAGCTACAACGTCGTGCACGCAGGCGCAACACAGCCCTAGGCTGTACGTATACAGGCCGACACCAGTCGATCTCAGCCAGATCTAGCAAACAGCTGTAGCTATACCGGTATACGTATAACTTATAGTTAATTTATATTATAATCACGTTTTTGGAAATATTCTAGTATTCTCTTTAATTCTTTCAAGTCCAAAAGTAGTAATAAATACGGATTATATACGGATGTAGAGAATGATCGGTTCGGTTGTATACAATTTTCAACTTCTCCCGAAGTCCCGAAGCGTGAACTCGCTAGGGGTCTGTATACTGTATACTTTTTTTTACCACGTGTATAACAGTAGCCTTCAGGCCTGGACGTAGTGGTGGGGTCTAAGACTTCACGATGGCCCTCGCTACACAGATGCTACACAGATGCTACACAGCTGCTACAGTAGTCTACTTGGCAAAATAAATGAAATGATAAGATAGATAGAGATATCTTCTTCAACACACGTGAGGCGAATACAGCTGTTAACGTTAGTCTAACGTTGGTGTTTGCGATCAACACGAATCAAAGCTTAGAATGACAATCTCTGACGGTCTTGACCTGAACATCACCTACAACAAAATGACTCTCCGAGGACCTTTAGTGCGATACGCGAGTAATCTACTACCTGTATTAATTAATGTCATTTTCTTTCCTAACCACAATATTTTATTCTGGGTTATCTCTACCGGCATTTAATTGTTTACAAATTGCCCGACCGGTCCTAACAACAGCCGTGACAGCCAAGGCCAGAATTCTAGAATTTCTCACTCAACCCCCTCTGGGCCTCTGGGCGGCCCCCCTAAAATCCTAGATATCATTATCATCCCAATAGATATTATAGTGCGAGTAAGTACACATATGTCGAATTTGTTCTGGAATCGGCCCTTATAGCCAATCACACATCATCACAGTCATATATACATGGTAGCCGCGCATGACCTCTGCCTATTCGG